>OX419587.1:11548976-11661646 GCA_948473455.1 Teleiodes luculella
AATATCGTCGCTCATCTTACTAACTGACGTAACTAACATAGAGATGACTTTTCAGAACAAGCTTTATTCGGTTTCGTGCTATGTTTGTAGAATTGTTACTCAAATGTTACGAGACATATCAACATAAAATTGCTATAATTCATTAATTTATCTATTAGTCTTTCTAGAAATATAAATATATTTTCAATATTATTGTTAAATAATAAATTACAAGCATTTAAAACAGATACGTCACTTTTGTTAGAACTTTGTAAAAGTTAATTTTCATTAAATTTTCAGATACGTCTGTGAAAAATTACAGTAAAACTACACATAAATCATAAAATCAACTTTTATTTATTCAGAAAACTCACTATTTTGTGCTTATTTCTAAATTAAATCAGTCTCAAATACTTTATATAAGTAAAAACAGTCTCTCGAGTTACTATCAATTTCAACAAAAGATAAATTTTAATGTATATGTTAATAAGTACTTATTTTGTGACCTTTGTCCAGCAGTGGACGTTTTCCAGCTGAAACGAACGAACGATTTTGGGAGAGAGAGACCCTTATCAATACCAATCAGTGGTATCCTTATAGGCTGTATAAGAAGATAATAGGTACTTATTTAGGTTTTAGGTTAACACCCAAGCTCTTATAAAACTCATCATCATCATCTCAGCCGAAAGACGTCCACTGCTGGACAAAGGCCTCCCCCAAGGATCTCCACAATGATCGGTCCTGCGCTGCCCGCATCCAGCGGCTTCCCGCGACCCTCACCAGATCGTCGGTCCACCTCGTGGGGGGCCTGCCCACACTACGTCTTCCGGCGCGCGGTCGCCATTCAAGAACCTTTCTGCCCCAACGGCCGTCGGTTCTACGTGCAATGTGCCCAGCCCATTGCCACTTAAGTTTAGCGATTCTTCGGGCTATGTCGGTGACTCTGGTTCGCCTGCGGATCTCATCATTCCTGATTCGATCACGCAAGGAAACTCCAAGCATAGCCCTCTCCATCGCTCTTTGGGTGACTTTGAGCTTTCTTATGAGGCCCATCGTTAGCGACCACGTCTCAGATCCGTAAGTCATCACTGGCAACACACATTGGTCAAAGACTTTAGACTTAAGACACTGCGGTATTTGGGACGAAAAGATATTGCGCAGCTTCCCGAACGCTGCCCATCCAAGTTGGATTCGACGATTGACCTCCTTCTCGAAGTTAGATCTACCTAGCTGGACTGTTTTTCCCAGGTAGACGTAATGGTCTACAACTTCGAGAGCGGAGTCCCCAACTTTTATTGGAGTGGGTACTACATGGGCGTTCGACATGACTTTTGTCTTCTCCATGTTCATCTTCAGACCCACTTGTTGGGAAACTCTATTGAGGTCATCGAGCATTGTGCCGAGGTCCTCCAAGGTCTCAGCCATGACCACGATATCGTCGGCAAACCGAAGGTGAGAAATGTACTCGCCATTGATATTGATGCCATGTCCTTTCCAGTTCAGAAGCTTAAAGACATCTTTCATTGCAGCGGTGAACAGTTTCGGAGAAATAACGTCTCCCTGTCTCACACCCCGCTGCAGTTGGATTGGTCTGGAGTTCTGATCCTGGAGCCGGACAGACATGGTGGCATTATCGTACAAACACTTCAGCACCTCGATATACCGGTAGTCAATTTGGCACCTCTGAAGAGACTGCAGCACTGCCCAAGTCTCGATCGAATCGAAGGCTTTCTCATAGTCCACGAACGCTAAGCATAGTGGCTGGTTATACTCTTCGGTCTTCTGTATAACCTGCCGCAGCGTGTGGATGTGGTCTATGGTACTAAAGCCCTTTCGGAAACCGGCTTGTTCGGGAGGCTGGAAGTCGTCGAACCTGCGCGCGAGACGATTCGTGATGACTCTCGAAAACAATTTGTAGATATGGCTCAGAAGCGAGATGGGTCTGTAGTTCTTCAAAAGGGTTTTATCACCCTTTTTAAAGAAGAGAACCACCACGCTTCTAAGCCACGCCTGCGGCGTTGTACCTTCGAGGATGACAGAATTGAACAGTTTCTGAAGGGCTTTCAAGACCGGTGTACCACCTGCCTTCAGAAGCTCAGCAGTTATTCCGTCATCCCCCGGCGCCTTATTGTTCTTTAACTGTTTGAGAGCCATCCTAATCTCGTACAGGCTGACGTCCGGGATGTCTTCGGTGTAGTGTCGGGTTAGCCTAGCTCTGGGGTCAGTTGCAGCTTGGCTGACAGGTGTCCGTGTTGTCGTGTACAGCTGTCCATAGAACCCCTCGATTTCTTCCAGTAGCTCAGGCTTAGAAGACACGGTTCTACCGTCCGAAGTCTTCAGCTTCGTCAGTTGGCTTTGCCCCATAGACAGATCTCTTGCGAACACTTTAGAGCCTTTGTTACGCTCAACCGAACGCGTCCTGTCACTGCACAGTAATTTGGCAACTAAGTCCTTCCCGATCGATTGGGTGGCGTGATCTGCATTGCTTCCCCCCGCAAACCGCGCTCCAATTTCGTGATTGGTTAGATTTATTTAGGCGTAAGTGAAACAAAAACAGTACATTATTCAACATTTTAGTTCACACTAAAAGACGTATTCAGTTACGACTCATTCTGCAAACAAGATTAATTTAAAAAAAATCAGTCTAAAAGACGTATACGCTTACGTCTATTAGCAGGAATCATATTTGTATAAAATTCTACTTACGTCTACCTGTCAAAATGTGTTTTCTCAGTAACGGTTGGGGATACAGATACGTCGATTAGATCGATCGATTCGTCTTCAAAAATCGTTATACCTAGTATTAATAACTCTTTTTGGTGCAAATTGCAGATACGTCAGTTAGTAAGATGAGCGACGATATGTATGCAAATCTACGTAAAAGTGATTTATAATCTTTTAAAATTGATTCTATCACGAAAATGAAAATGTCTCTTCTCTACCTTAATTTGTGCTCGCCTTCTAGTTCAGTAGTAAAAAAAATTTAAATATAAGCTTACATGATTGAATTTCATCTACCGAAGGCAAATAGTTAAAATCTTGCAAATCTATTGAACGTAAAGTGTTATGAAACAAAACATAGTCCAAAAAACTGTCCTTCTTTATCAAACTATGTTGGGAAAAATAATTAAAATTCCATAAATGTATATTTAGGCACCATTGTTTGTACGAGTATGACCATGAACTTACCTAATGAGAAGCCATCTTAATTTTAATTTTGAGAAAATATAGTAGGTCAGTTTCATGAGTACAACCATGATATTACGGATAAACCACTTCAAGGGTAATTTCAAAAGCAGCCTCCCCCATCGCCTAGACCTCAAATACAAAGTAAATATAAACACAACCACACAAACAGACAAAATGAACGAAGTTATTATTATTAGCCACATTATATCGGGTACTGTTCACCGAAAAAGTAGGGTACGAGTCAAAGACTGTTCAATGATACCTACGACTACGATGTAAACATAATATTGCAGTCACTATCAGTAGCGCCGTCTGCATGTAAAAGGTGGTCTCAAATGTGATGATGATGTTATATTTATCTCCGGAGAAAATAGACAAATTGGTTACCGACTTAGAATGGAATTAAAGCCACGAACTTTCGATTATCGAGCAGCCTCTCCCATATAAAACAGACGCGATCTGTGTTACAGGCTATATGTAAACTCAGCGTCCCTCTGTCCGCGCTTTCCCGTGTTTGTGGGTTTGCTTCCTGTCATCTCTCCCTGTAAGGCACCTATTTCACTGGCGACGAAGACAAAAGACGAAAGGGACGCAGTTATGCGTTAGAATGAGATACAAATACACCGCGCTCACTCTTGCGCATAACTGCGTCCCTTTCGTTTTTTGTCGCTGCCGCCAGTGAATTATACAGCATATAACCACAGAATACCAAATAGAATACCAAATAGTAGTCCCTACAGAAGCTCCACTAGGCGACATAATTCAAATAAATTGCAACCCTATCTTCGTTACAATAAAGTGCAATTCAGATCGCACGGCGCTAAGCGAAAAGACGAAGTTGCTGCATCTCTTTCTCTCGCGTTGCGCCAACTCTTGTGCCACTCTACTAACACCTTTAGGGCTGTCGTCGTCTTTGAGAAAATAAAACATCTGATTTATTAACCTATAATGTACCTACCTACCTTTTACTCAAACAAATTATGGTTCAAATAAACCAATGCTACTACTATTTACTAAGAATAGTATTACTCGTATTATAATGTTTGCAAACTATATTTACTCGTCGGTAGGTAGGTAAGTACTTTAGTTTATGAAAATACGTCCTAATGTTACTGTAGGTTTGTCAGAGAAAATTATGAGGACAAGAAAAGAGATCTAAAAAAAGACACATCCGATCCAGTCCTTTTCTTTTTATTTTTGCATCCATAAACACAACAGCATTTTTTCGTATTGTTGTGAAGTCATTCTCGTAATCTGAGCGAGCGGAGCGGCGCGTAATAACGACGCGTCACGCGCGCCCGGCGACTGTTCGCGTACTGATGTAGCTAGCCCTGCCTTTCATCGGCCAGGGCCATGGTCTAAGAAAACAAGGTCTAACCACTAGACCACGTGACTGACACGAGCCTACGTCATTTCTACGTAATTTTGCCTATTCATCCTTGTCGAAGGCGTGTAATAGACAAGGATGAACAGAGCAAAATGACGTAGGCTCGTGTCAGTCACGTGGTCTAGTGGTTAGACCTTGTTTTCTTAGACCATGATATTTCGCCCGTCATACCTATTCTAACGAGTGAAACCCCCCTGATATAACATAGCACCCGCTTTCGCTGAGACAGGCTGCATTATAAACTTGAATTCCGTCCTACAGCCTTTGATGGCGTACCTAAGGTAACAAACTTAGGATATGGCATCCATTATAGGTAAACGTTTGACGTAAACAACAACAGATGCAATACTCAAATCAATAATATGACCTGACAAGCGCCCGGATTTACGATAATAAACGGCCTTCATTAAAGAGGAAGCGTAATTGTTAATAGTTGTTGTATGTATAAAAAGTCTTCATCATCATCATAGTTAGCAGCCTGCGGCAGTTCACTACTGCTCCCAATCTTTTGTTCTCACTTCGCCGGATTTAGTACTATCAAAGTATCAATAAGATAAATGACATAAAAAATAATAGGTACCTATATTGATAATGATAATATTCAGAAACCCTGAGGTAGGTTAACCTCCAAATCCACTCGATAAGAACAAGATTAAGATTGTTACTCATCTATAACATTGAATCCCAAAGGCACAATAATAAATAATATAATAGGTACATAGTTTAAAAAACTAAAAAACACGCTTCCTCTCCGCCATATTGGATTTAAGTCACGTGACTTTTTTTTCGTATTCCTGACAGCAAATTCTTTCATTTGATACCCATATCATGGGGGTGGATTTCAAACAGCCAGTCTGTGCAGCCAGTTCGCCATCCCCTTTATAGGGCACAAGAAAATTTGTATGGCGATTGTAGCCACCAAACTAGTCCGACGGTAAGGTCGATAATGATGCAATTTTGAGCTTTAAAATGATCTTTATGGTATATTATCGTAGTATTTGAACGGGCGCAGTGCACAATTGACACCACCAACCTGAAGTTAGAAAATATTCACCACAGTGGCGCAATATTCACCAAATTGGAATATCAAATAAAAAGTATTCTGCCCGTTAAAGGGTTAAGGAAGCTGCCATATTGGATTTGTAATGACGTTTCTTAGCTAGTCATGTATTGTCATCAAAACTCAGAGCGTGTGCAAAATTTCATCCTAATCGAAGACCGGGAAGTGGGTCAAATTAAGATTCCAAGATTTTTTACATACATATAATGGGGAGGCCGCCATATTGGATTTGTAATAATGACGTTTCTTAGCTAGTCATGTATTGTCATCAGAAGTCAAAGCGTGTGCAAAATTTCATCCTAATCGAAGACCGGGAAGTGGGTCAAATTAAGATTCCAAGATTTTCTTACTTACATAGTTACTTACAAGTGAAGCTAATATAAAGCGTGTAAAAAAGCTGTCCATTCTTGTTTGGCGCGCCATTTGGCCTGATTTTTCGGCCGCACACGCATCCACCTGCTGCCAGTCACTTTCCGCAGATCGTACTTACAAGTGTAATAGTAAAAACCATGAATATCTCTTAAACGTCCCCCTGTATATTAAAGGTTATAACCTTTAAAATACAGGGGATAAACTTATCACCCTAATATCGTCTCTCTTATTTTTATTATTCATTAAGTTCATTACCTACATTAATCAATATTCCACAATTTGCAATGAATGCACATTAAATAACTGGCCATATTTTAAATGTTATTAATATAAATAGTTAAATAAGGTTAATATTTGTAATACTCCAAATTGTGTAATTTTATTACCTTAAAAGCATTGGTTCTAGTTGGTAGTATGCCTGCCTACAAATCACAAGGTCGCGGATTCGAATCCCACCCAGGGCAAAATTCGTGTGTTGGACACTTGTGTTTGGCTTGTGTCTGGATGTTGTACATTTATATATGTATATCAGCTGTCTGTTACCCACAGTACAGGCTCTGCCTACTTTTTTGTGATCAGATGGCCGTATGTGAGATGTCTCCACATATTTATTTGTTATTTTGACACACTCCACTATCATACATAACCGCTCTCTTCTTCTTAACTTCTTAGCTCAACTTTAATAGTAATTCAAAATATTTTTAATATTAAGTAGTAATCATAAAAAAATATAATGTAATCTGTTTCAGAAAGTTTATTCAGTTTTATCATCATACGAACATAAATCCATATCATAGCAAAAACATGCTTTTATATTAGGTACGTAGATGTTGTTATTCACGTTGATAAGTACACTACACATCACAATTTTCCAGCCTCAATTAAGTCTCTGAGCTTAAACTTCTGGATCTTTCCGGAGCCGGTCTTAGGAAAGTCAGCAGTGATCTTCAGGAGTCGAGGGATTTTGAATCTTGCTACCTTTCCTGAGCAATGCTTGGCGACGTCTTCGAGAGTGACTTTGGCACCATCTTTGACCTTTAGCACTGCACAAAGCTCTTCTCCTAATCGTTCGTCTGATACTCCAACAACCTACAAAATAATTTGTATGTTGATATAAAAATAATTTTGTTAATTAACTTTTTATACAATAATAATAACACGAGAAATTATATAGACATTTTCATTAGGTCCTTTAACGCTTAACTTGAACACGCTTAGTAACAAAATAATTACTGCTAAACAAACTAAAGCATTATCAACTTTCTAACATTTTTACACACCTACATCATCCGCCTTTGCTATTTTAGAAATACAATTTTGAATCTTGTAGAGTTGCAAACTATTAAGATGGTTTTAGTTTGCGTTGTATTTTTTTATAAAACTTACTTGACTTTCAATGATATCAGGGTGTGTATTCAGCAAGTCTTCTATTTCTTTAGGAGCGATGTTTTCTCCTCCTCTAACAATGATATCTTTTAGTCTGCCCACAATCCTGCCGTAGCCATCTTCGCTGATTGTGAATTTATCTCTGAAATAAGCATTAGGAAAATTTTCAATTTTGTAGCCACGAAAGGGTATCGTGTCAGCTCAATATAAAGAAGCTTTATAATCTTTTAAAATTGATTCTATCACCAAAATTAAAATGTCTCTTCTCTACCTTAATTTGTGCTTGCCTTCTAGTTCAATTGTCAAATTTTTTGAAATGATTATGAAACAAAGCATAGACCAAAAAATTGCCCTTTTTATGCAAACTATGTTAAAAAAAAATCGATAAATCTATATTCGTAAAACTTAGGCACCATTGTTTGTATGACCACGAACTTACCCAGTGAGAAGCCATCCATCTTCATCAATTGTGTTCCTAGTCTTTTCAGGCTCGTCCCAGTAGCATATCATATTGTTGTATCCTCGAGATATCAGCTCGCCTGGACTCCCGAATGGCACCGCCTTGCCTTCTTCGTCAACAACCTTTATTACAAACACATTAATTATAAGGCTACTGTTTTTGAAATTTGTATCACCTTATTCATGGTACTTTACGAAAATAATTAAAGTAATTGTGTTCTTTGAACTCTTTCAACTCTTTGAAGAAGTCAATATTATTTATAATACAAGATATAATTATATTATCATCATCAGTTTAGCCTAAAAACTTCAATTTAGATTGATCTTCCTTAAGGATTTTTACAAAGAACAGTCCTGCTGGGTCTGTATAGAAGGGATAATCTAAAACATTTATTCGACATACGAATATTTATGCATCACAATATCATATATTCTCACCTTAACCTCTACGTGGTCTTGAATGTACCCCACAGTTTCAGCTACCAAGTCAATACTGTCGTCTGGTAGCGAATGGAAGATACTCGCCGTTGACTCTGTCAACCCGTATAATGCCTGAAAATTATGTATAAATTTTTTATCAGGTATCATCACTGTGGTATTCGATAGGTTTAATAATTATTCCTAACCGTATACTCTGTTCAAAATTTCTTCCTATTCCATTAACCGTCTGACTCTATCAGGGGTTATTAGGCGTTTCCACTCAATTGATTTTAAAATTGAGCATTCATCTGTAAAAAAACTTAAACAAAAGTCTCGTAAAGCCCGACCAGAAAAATAAAAATTCTCGCCATATTGCGGTATTTCAATGGAACTTACTTTATTAATTGATGGAATTGTTGCCATAAACATAAAAATACACGTGGCGCCCCCAGAGCTGGTATTTTATTTCTCTGGTCAGGCTTTAATTTAGTACTCTTATAATACATTTCTCCAGTATTTCTCTAGTGTCTTGTTACGTACCAGAACAGACCGGGCCTTCAAATGTTTCTGAATGTCCCTTATGAGTTGTGGACTGCAAGGCGCGCCTGCTGCTAACGCCATCTGCAGCTTGAACGGTAAATCTCCTCTGCCTCGAGTCGCCGACAAGATGTCCACGTACATCGTAGGAGTACCAGTGACTGACGTGCATCTGGAAAAATGCAATACGGTAATTTGCTGTCACTTTTCTGTATATATATTATGTATGCAAAATGATTTAAGGTACCTATTTCTTTCTTTTGAATAGTGGCAGCAATGTTGCATCTAAAATGTAGGTATAACGATTTTTTGTAAATCGATCAGAAAAGCAAAAAAATCTATGATTTTTTTACGTAGTTATTACAGCCTATTATTATTGTATGAAATTGAGTCACAGCTTGTTGTGTAGAACAATGATCTTGAATAAATTAAAGAAAAATCCACTAATAAAATTATAATCACTTACTCTTCAGCCAACAAAGCTTTGACGTTGGAAGCCACGTCGTATGAGGGAGCCGCCATAACTAAAGAAGCACCGTGTCTAAAAGCTCCTATTACTGTGATCACAGACCCCAGAGCGTGGAACAAAGGCGCCTGTAAAACAATCATGAATTAAATTCAAAATCATAAAGTTTTAATCGAAGTAAGATTATACAAAACCATTAATCGACATCAGTCAGAGCTACCATGGACCGGAAGTAACCAGAATTGAACAGAGAAGAAAAGAATGTGATATAATGAAGTTAATGATTAATGCAATCATTTTGTATCATCATCTTTCAAATTTCTATCGACGCACAATATTACAGCCCAACCAATGAAATAAAAAACCTCGCCATATTGCGTTATTTCAATAGAACTAATTTTATAAGGGAAATTGTTGCCATAATCGTAAAAATATACACGTGGCGCCCTCAGAGCAGGTTTCTTATTTCTTTGGTCAGGCTTTACAAACGCAATCTCTTACCTGTAGGCAAACTTTTTGATGGCCCTTGTGAAATCCGTTCCTCTTCCCAGTAAAATAGGTGTTATTTACTACTCCATAGTGAGAATCCAAACCTGCTTTTGGGTCTCCTGAAAATTATAATTATAAGGAATTACTTGACCATCAATGACTACGAAATATCAATAAAATTGAGAAGCATTTAGCAAGCCTTTTCATTTCAGCAGTAATTTAATAAATTTTTTACGGTTTTATAAACATCGATAGGTTTTAAATAAAAAATTGTTTTTTTTTTTTAAATCTAACCTATTCAGTGTCACTCTTACAATTAAGACGAATCTAACGATAGCTTTCCAGTTAAAATCCATTAAGCTGTTTAGGCAACAGAGCGTAGTAGCAAAGAAAAACATAGCCCTATTTCTGCAGTAGAGTACGAAGGTAATCAAATTCCCAAAAGAAATAAAATGGAAAATACCTCTAAAACCCACCAGTGGTGCCCGATGTGAAGTGGATGAGCGAGCCGTCTTCTGGTTTCACCTCGCTGCCGAACTTGGAGATTTCATTGCTGTTGTAGTCTTCAATAAGCGAGTTGATGGTAAATGTGCCTCTAAAACGAATTAGCGATTATCATCTTTGGCCTTAAATGATCATTTCAGACGATCTATGGTGCAATTCGAGAAATTTCACTTTTGTTGGCTGAACATACTAATGCGAGGGCGATTATGATTTACCTCAGACTTGACAAGAGGATTGACGAAAATAAACGATTGAAGTTACGAAAAACTACTATTACGTGTTTAATGGTCAGTTTTATTGAGGTAATAAAAGGTATTATGAAACATAAACTGATTAAGAATAATCACAATGATCCTAGCAAAGAAACGAACTAGGTAATCTTGTTCATGTTCTAATAAATTGAACGATGTTCGGAATATAATTAAGTTACGAATATTTTATGATAAAATGGAACTACTTACGGCAAAGAATCTTTACTAGTTACAATAGATCCTAAGGCTGGGAACGCTTCTGACTTCAAATTTCCAGGTTTAGCATGCTGCAGTTCCGGAATGATGCCCCTGAGTGTCCCATAGTAGTCTCTTCTAGGCTGCTGATCACCAATTAAAAGACTTTTTATCCCAGTCTTTTTCAAACAGAACGTCAGTTCAGATTTTTCATAAACTGGGTTGATGAGGACCTGAAACGAAGAAAATAAAATGGCGTGTCAACTGTATTGAAATTGTACAGTTAACGAGAGTAACTATAAAGAATAAGGACGGTTTTATATTTTCTTCCATTATTAAGTGAAACGGGCGTGGGTACATTTAGTCAATTAAAGTGATAATGATAACCAGCTGTCGTTACTGATGATAACAATGATGATGAGGGTTAAAGGTCCAGTAAACATTAGATAGTCTAGGCGTTTGGACTATGACCAATCATTTTTTATTTGAATCGGTATGGTCAGACAGACTGCAGGTCAGACAAAACATCTCTGAACTAACTATAAATCTGTTGCGACGATAACATTATTATTCAGTATAATATTTAAAAGTCTATTTTGAGTTTTAATAAGGCAATATTTTCTACGACTTAAATAAAGTAGAATCTTCATATTTTTCTAAAGTTAGAAATATGTCAAAGTGATCTAGGAAACTTTAAAGACAGTGCCCAAACCTGTATTTTTATCTACGTAGGCCAAATTATAGGTTTGTTATGCTGGGATCTTGTGACTTTTTTGAAGCATGTGTCCCAAAATCGACGTATCAAGCTTCACAGGATCCTATGACACTTACAGATATCAGTCCAGCTCTGGCGGCAGCCACCAGGCCGATGATGAAGGAGGCGTTGTTGTGTGACCAGATACCGACGCGGTCACCTTTCTGCAGACCCTGGGCTCGAAAGGCACATCCGAGACGGTCCGCCTAGAACCAACAAGTACCTATCCTTTTAGGGAATGACTCTGTATAATTATAATATTTTTTTACTTTATAAATCAAAGCTAAAAGAAAATTGCAATATGCTACAACGTTTTACTTGTTCTGATAACCGGGTTTTATTGAGTTTGCCATCAACTTGTTCTTCGTACCCACCTGCCAACCTGCCTGCTGCCTAATGCAAAAACTGTATCAATTACAGTGCCAACAGCTGTGATTTGCAAACTTCATGGTTCCCGCACCAAGTAGCTTCGGCCCTCATCAGATCATCGGTTTATCTTGTGAATGGTTTGTTCACCCTGCGTGGTACACTCCAGTAGTACTGTATGAACCTAAGTGGAGGCTTGGAGTAAAAAAACACAGGGAATCCTAGTTTAGGCTCCAGCCTTTGCAAATACAATAATTTCTTGTAACTAATAGAATAGAATAGAAATATCTTTATTTAGCATAGACTAGACTATAATATTTACTAGACTATTTTATACCCGGATCTTTTTTATTTGTAAAGGAAATAAATATATTACTTACTAACTAGTAGTAGTAGCCTAGTAGGTACTAGTACTACTACGTTATATGGTCTAGGCCTTACTTGTGTCAAAAGTTGTTCGTAGGTCAGGGTGACGTCTTCGTAGAGTGATCTGACGGCCACTCTTCCGGGAAACTTGTCAGCAGTTTGTAGCAGGACGTTCCCCAGGGTCTCGTGGACCAGCGGCTCTGACCCAGGGTTGTGTAGATAGCTGTCTTTGGAAGAAGAAGAGTAGCGTGGAAACCTGGACAAAAAATAAACGTTCGTCAACAGCCCTAGTCACTTGGCCACCAACGCTCTTAAACGTACTTAATTGTTCGGATAGCTACCTAGTAGTATAGCTCAGCTCCATAGTTTGCAAGGTCGGCATCTCACCTTATTGGTAACCTACATGTATGTGCTGTGTAACCAAAATACAAATAAAATCTAAATTAAAGAACCAAAGGATTGCTTGCTTTCTTGCGAACTTTTGTATGCCAATTTCCAGGTCCTTAACTCCTGCCCACACACAAAAATACAAATATTTCCTCTTTATAATATTAGTGTAGATAATCAATAACTAATAATCTATTATTTTGACGTATTCTTTCGTAATCAATATTAAAAAAGTGAAGTTACGTTTGTTTGTTTCATTTGGATCAAAGTTGATTTTTTAATTAGATTTCCATTTCCACAATTAACACGAAAGAAGATTTTTGACCACAGGAAAACTTATTATTCAAACGCGAGTGCGCAGCTACGGTGGTAGTACTATTATAATAAAATATATTATACATTGTAATTAAAACTATGAATAAATCAATGCAAATATTATATCAGCTGTTTGATGTCCACAGCACACTATCTGTGTCACAGCTACAGAAAGAAAATATGTACTTAAAGGTATAATAATATACGTATTATATACCTTAAACTCGCCGAATACCCCAACCTCGTCACAACACAAGTTTTAGCTAACATTTTTAACAAAACACTGCCGACTAATGATCCTTTTCAAACTGAATGATCAAATGTTCCGTTTGCACTTCGCTATCAACTGCGTTATCACTTAAAGATAGTGTTTCGGTTAGTATAATGTGAACTCGAATAATGTGTAAATATGAATGAAGCCAGACCAATTCGACATTGGTACTGCGGTGTAATGATACTGGTTTCTGACTACATTATACACTTTACGTTCGAAATGACTATATCGTCTGACTAAAGGTATGCATAGTGATTTAGGTATTAAAAAAATATATATCTCTAGGAAAATAATGTTTTTACGTAATAAAAATAAGGTTTTCCAGCGTTGCTTTTTTCTCGTAAAAATGTTGATATCTACTAAATAAAGTCTGCCCAAAGAATTAAGAAACCTGCTCTGGGGGCGCCACGTGTATATTTTTACGACTTTAGCAACAATTTCCCTTATCAAATTAGTTCCAATGAAATTCCGCAATATGGCGAGGTTTCATTTCTTTTGTCGGGCTTTACTAATACTAATAGTATCCTATTTTGACTAAATGCCATTTCATCAAAATCCGTTCTGCTGTTTTATCGTAAAGGTGAAGGGCAAAAATATTCACATAGTTGTTTTGAATGTAGTTTATACTGAAAATCATAAAAAAAAACTTAATTATCACCAACTGCAGGAGTGGACCGGACCCCACAAAGTTGACCGACGACTTGACGAGAGTCGCTAGAAAGAAAAAATACATTTGTATTGCAAAGTTGTTTTTGATACCGCTCTACGACCACAATGTATTATAAAAGGAGTAGGTACAACAAACGCAAATAAATTTGTGATTTGTTGCACGTTTACTTGAGACAAGTCATATACAGCTACACTCAAATCCCTTAGTCGCATTCTACGACACTCAAAAAACGCATGGGATTATATAATAATATGTGGGGACATCTCATACATACGGCTATCTGGCCCCAAAACTTGGCAGAGCCGCCTGTGCACAGAAGAAAATAATAGTACTAACCCGTACAGAAATGACACTCACCCCCCCGCGGCAAAATGAGTTCCCGCCCGATGTGGTTGATATTCAGTTGTTATTCAAAAAGAAGTAGCTTATCAAAACGCGTTTTCTGTATGGAGTGACCGCCCAGTGCTATGGGTGTCAGACGGCTGATATACATACATATATAAATATACAACATCCAGACACAGGGCAAACACAAGTGCTCATCACACGAATGTTTGTTCTAGGCGAGATTCGAAATCGCGACCCTGGCTACGGTAACTATTTAGTAATCTGTGCTACGGGGCCGTCTATGGATGATGATATTCTAATGCTGGGATTGCACAGCGTAGACACAGGCGTAGATGTCTACTTAATGATGATAACATTCTCACCAAGAAAAGAGAAAGAGCTAAACATTTAAAAGTAAGTACCTACGCTCTTTTAATGAGCTCGTGTAAAAGTTTGAACTGAAATGAACTTCGCACGCACAATCATTTACATTACCTATTCAATGAATTCGATACATAATTTGAATATGTTCCTCTGTACCTACGCGTGTATATTTAACAGACTGTTACTTCCTTGCTTTATAAATAAAATAAATATATTATTAAAACCAATGTACAAGTGTCTTACAATGTCAGAATATATATTTTAATGTAAATAGGTCTCGTACATATTACTCGCAGTGGTAAATCACGTTTCTCATCCAAATACATTTTTATACGAACGGCCTGCCTGACCAATTTTCAATGTCCAATGTTTTTATTGGTTTTTCGTTATTTGTTGTATATGTTACGGCTAAAACCCGAAGTGCGGCTACACCTAGTTTTAGCCGGTTAGAACTAGGTGTAGCCACTTACTCTTGGTTAAACCTAGTATGAGCCGATTGTTTTCGGGTAAAACTAGGTCTATCCTTCATCATGCCGGCTACAACTAGGTCCAGCCAATCCCTGTTGGATAAAACTAGATCTATTCGATATCATTCCGGCTAGAACTAGGTCCAGACTATCCCTGTTGGATAAAACTAGATGCAAACAAGTTGAAACAAGTAACAGGCGCCTGAGGCGCCTGGCTCACGTGAGTCGCGCGCCCCTGTTGCCCGCCACCCGTACACCAGCGTTTGCCCTTGCGCGCTTTGAGTTACACTACTAAGACACGCGCTGCAGCTGCAGACAGTGAGTTACACTCCCTAGTAGACCTGCAGTAGATCAGCAGCACCTGGCGCTCACAACCTGCAGAGGCGCGTGCCTCGCTATGCCCTTCACCCCGCGCCGCTGCTGCAGATGCTGTGAGTCATGAGTGTGACGCGGGGCGGAGGGAAGGCGTGGCGGGACAACCATCTAAGTTTTATCCAACAGGGATTGTCTGGACCTAGTTCTAGCCGGAATGATATCGGATAGACCTAGTTTTATCCAACAGGGAATGGCCGGACTTAGTTGTAACCGGCATGATGAAGGATAGACCTAGTTTTACCCGAAAACAATCGGCTCGTACTAGTTTTAACCAAGAGTAAGTGGCTACACCTAGTTCTAACCGGCTAAAACTAGGTGTAGCCGCACTTCGGGTTTTAGCCGTAACATATATCTGTCGTAGCCAAGTGGTTAAAATAGCCGTTCAATCAAACAGCTAGCACTTTGACTGAACATCGCCATTCAATCACACGGCTGTACGTCGCTTAGCCGACTTGTTGACTGCAACGTTCAACACTACAGCTTGACGACGCTTAGCCAAATGGTTAAATGGCAAATTAACTAGGGTGACCATTAGTTTAGCATGTGATTTGAAAAAATAGGAAAACTTTTTGTAAGTTCTTGGGAGATTTTTCTTGGATTAAGTTTAAGGACGGTTTAAGAGGTGACCAAAAGTTTGAACAAATTAGTAAACATGATAAACAAATTAATAATCGTAATATTCTTTATTGTTGCATGTTGGGCAGAGCGATACAAAAATTTTAACAGCTTTTTTTGCTATATAAAACTGTCTCTTAATATTATACACCATCTTGTCTCTGCCTCCATGTCCATAATCTTTATGAATAGTATTTAGCATGGTGAAATACTCTTTTCGGGATACAATGCGTATCACAGGATCATCTGTACTCTTTCTTTTTAAAATAAGATATTCTTTACTGCCAGTTGTCATTAAATCGTATTTTGATATCCAATAATAAGACATAGAAGTCCTGCATTCCGTGTTAGTCATGGACACACTAGGTTCTTTAATAACTTCAAATACCTTGGTGATGCATTTCATAATCCTGTGATTTCTCTTCGTATAACTTTTAAAATTTTAATTCACTCTTATCACTCGAATGTGCCTCTATAATTTCTGGCTCTTCAACACTAGTAACGTACCTATATTTACTACTTTCTTTCCGAAAAATATCTTGAAACAATCAAAAACACAGGTAAGTTGACGCCATATTGAAGACAAAACACACCTAGCGCCGTCGCGGTGGTGAGCTGAACTAATTCAATTAAAAGGCGGCTTTTGAGTCAGCTGTACCTAATGTTGAACGTTTTGAGCGCCTCAAATATTCAATTAAGAAGCTAGACGTGTGATTGAATGGCGATGTTCAGTCAAAGGGCTAGCTGTTTGATTGAACGGCTATTTTAACCAGTTGGCTACGACATATCTACAATATTACTATTACACAGATTCGCAAAATGTTTTACAATACAAATAAATAGATATAGCATTAATTCTGAAACCTGTGTTGTTTCTAAAACATAAGTATGATAAATCAGTATACAATTTTATGTTGGAGGTACACAACCAAATTGTTTGTCCTGCCTGTCATGACACCATTCCACTTACCAATTTTTATTGCAATCTGTTTAGCGATAAAGTCAGCCGGTACCACAGAAGAAAATAATAGTACTAAAATAATAGTACTAACCCGTACAGAAAGGACACTCACCCCCCAGCGCCAAAATGAGTTTCCGCCCGGTATAGCGCCCCACGCCCCGCACGGACTCCGCCGCGCCGCGCCGCCGCGCCGCCGGTGCGGTGGTGTTCGGGGGTGATTTATATAGCGCCTAGCGCCATTAACTTGTAGTTGATATTCAAAAAGAAGTAGCTTGCCCAGTGCCGGTACGATGTTATTAAGAGTCCAATTCACCCCACAAACAAAAAATATGTTTTATAATCAACGGTAAAATAGAGTGTTATTAACCGTATGGCTCCCGGCTTCCCATCCCATAATGCTTCCCTTGGGTGTACGAGGCGACTCAAGGAACCTACCCAGGGAATAGATAGCAGCGTTCACCTGCGTAATCAGCAACAACTGCTAAGCTTGGAAATTATAGCAACAACTCCTTTTCAAGGTAGAGCCTAAGGCTGCGTTCCCATGTCTACGGCGCGGCGCCGCCGCCGCCGCCGCCGCCGTGTTACGTCACGGCGCCACGGCCCGGCGCCGCCGTACCGTGACACGGTGCCGCGGACGGTGTAACTCAGCAGCGCGCCAATTTTAGTTAAAATAGGAGAATAATCCTTTCTCAATCCATTAGACGGTTCGACCACACCAACTGCGGAATTGGCACACCGTAGGTACGCGGCACACGGTGGTGGCGGCGGCGCCGCCGCGCCAGATGGAGATGCAGCGTGACACGGTGCCGCGGACGGTGTGCCAATATGGCAGTTGTTGTGGTTGAACGTACTTGTTCGTGGATTTGGATCGCGATAGGATTATTCTCCTATTATTACTAGAATTGGGTACACCGTCCGCGGCACCGTGCACACGCCGGCCGTGTCGTAGAGATGGGAACGTAGCCTAAGTCCAGCAGGGGACAATTCTCGCACGTACACATTGACGTGACATTTACAGGCCAGCTCGAGCATGAAGCAGTACTGAAGTGACAACTCCAGAAAGATTAAGTCATATTTTTCAAGAATGGCGAGAGGGGACATCTGTGTATTAGTACGTAGCTAAGAGCAAGGAATTCGCGTCAAAAGCGAAGCGCTCAGATTAGTAGAGTCGATTGTTAGCATATAATATTTTATACATAGAAACACATCTTTATTCTTCTTTTGCATCTTGATTATGACATAATGACATGAATTGCAATATGAATTTGACTTAATAAATAATAATAACTAACATAATTATTATTCTTCTTTTATGATAAATAAATATCTTCATTGTCAATTTTAATCTTGATATTTAATTGTGTTTGTTATCATATCACATTATACCTATACAGTTAAGACACAGTTAAGATATGGAAATACACCATATCTTATCAAATACCTACAATTACTTAAAATATATATAGGTACTTTTGTAGTATAAAAAGTGACGGAAAGCGTTTCCACATATTATCAATACTAATATTATAAAGAGGAAAGATTTGTATTTTGTGTACTCAAAAACTCCAGAACCGATTTCAAAAATTCTTTTACCATTGGGAAACTTCATTCACCCTTAGTAACATAGGCTACCTTTTACCGCGGGAAAATGCGTCATTCCCACGGGAAAACTATTAACGCGGGCGGAGCTGCGGCGGGAAGCTAGTATTGTATGTACTTTGTGTGCCTCTATTTATTTATTTACGCCTACATTCAATAGTCGATAATAAATGTGATAAGAACAGGAAAAGGTCGAGGGAAAACTTGGCACAGATAGATAAGCAAATTTTAGAAGGAAGCTAATTTTATGATACCTATAATCATACTGATCATACTAATATTATAAAGATATTTGTATTTTTGTGTGTATGTTTGTAATGAATAAACTCAATAACTACAGAACCGATTTCAAAAATTTATTCACCTATAGATAGCTACATTCACCCTGAGTAACATAGGTTACCTTTTACCGCGGGAAAATGTCTCATTTCCACGGGAAAAACTGTTAACGCGGGCGGAGCCGCGGCCGAAATCTAGTATCTAATATTATAAAGAGGAAAGGTTTGATCGTCGGTTTGTTTATTTGTTTGTTTGGCTCCGAGACTACTGAACCGATTTCTTTATTCTCTCTTAGGGATCCTTACTAAACCTTTAGTAATGTAACCCAAGGTGTAAAAAAATACCTAAAATATTCCTTATTAGCTTCTTGCCGCGCATCCGCCCGCGTTAATAGTTTTTTACGTAGGAATGAGGAATTTTTCCGCGGTAAAGTAGCCTATATTATTCAATAAGGTCCATTATATCTTCATACCAAGTTTCATTACATAATATCGGTTTAGTAGTTTTGGAGCCTTCTTATATTCCCAAAAAGTCCCTTCTTCTCCTTCACACAAAGGTCATAACGAGGATCTCGTGGATAGGTCAAGAATGCACCAAGGCCCGTTAATCGAGGCCCTGGTCAAGCGTATTCTTTTCTCTATCTGATCTTGGTTCGAATCGAGGCCACAGCCACCGGAAGTGGCGTGTGGCGCGCACGCGACGCCCCCCCCCTCCTTCACCTCAGCCCCGCAACCCCTCCCGTCCTCTTGCCCCGCTCTCGTCCAGGTTACCCCCTACCTTGGGTAAGACCGCCCTCCACGGCGCCTTATACAATGTGTTGCCAATTGTTTTTCTAATAACTGTTGCGGAGATTTTTTGTCAGGCTTTTTAATGGACATGCAAACGAATACAGGGTGTTATAAACATATTTTTTAATCGTTTTACTGTCGTAATTGGCCACTTTTCTAAAGTACAAAATAGGGCTACAGTTTTATTAACTTTTTATGCAAACTCAGCAAGTAGGATTTTTCTTCAAACCAGTTTATATAAAATCCGAAAGAAAACTTTCGAACTCTGGATGGACTAATTTTACGCCTTCACAAACGCTTAAATTGATATTCAATTAATAATAAAAGTATATTTTTTACAGCGCACACACATTTAAAGTTATTCGCTATTTATTATCATCCGACGGAGCAATAAAATTAGTCATATTTATTTATCATCAAATTACGATATCGATGAAGTTTATGGAATTACGTCATTTGTGTTCAGTGATAATTTCAAAATCATTATTTGCCAAAGTAGCGCAGGCAAACGAGCTGGTCGTTTTCAAGCTTAAATCTAGCCTAAATAATTCATTATCATCATCCTGCCTGCGACAGTACATTCCTTAACATAAACCCTACGCACCACCACAACCATTTGCCTAAAATCGTTGGTCTCAACTGAAGAATTTGCTAGCTCCAACTATTGTATATTCCTCAACAAGTCAAATTGCCACTAGCTTACTTATTTGAATTTATATGTCAATAACTTTGGTACTTTAACGTATAAATTGATAAGATAGAGAAGCATTACGGGGTCCGTGCATTCTTAGCGGAAGTGCTTTGAAGTTTTTTTTTTAACTATTTATTTTGCCAACATAACACATGTATAAAGCCCGACTAGAAAAATAAAAAACCTCGCCATATTGTGGAATTTCAATTTAACTAATTAATAATGGAAATTGTTGCCATAAACATAAAAATATACACGTGGCCAACCAGAGCAGGTTTTTTTAATTTTTTGGTCGGGCTTTACAATACAAGTAAGTACATTGGCAAACACAGTCTTATAGGTGAAACAATAACAGGCGATCAAGATGTTTAGACCAACCAAACTAAATTAGCACACCTAGGCTTGTTACCTATCCTATTACGCTTGGTCAACTCTCCTGGCAAACCCAGAAACCATTTAAAAATATACGTTTTCTGGCCAACAGAGCTGGCAACCCAACCTGTGACGAAACATGCAAATTCCCTCGACCTCCTAAGGGCACGATACCGATCGGGGTAGGTGAAAACGCGTCCAAAACGTGTACTTTTCCGCCACCGCCTCCAAACAAGGTCGGCAGGTTTCGCTCTTCCTACTCCTGGACTAACGAATTCATGTGCATTAAAAAAATTATCATAAGAATTGTTTTGGGCGGCCATAGTAATTATGTATTTAAATCAGGGAATGATTTTTGCATATACTCGACGTTAACTGATTTTGATATTAATTTCGTCCAAGTATGCTAGGTAAAACGGAGGTGGTGTAACGGTTGTAGTTGCCATGTCTTCCATGCGTAAGATAGCCTGGTTTGAATTTCACCATGTATGATTTTGATTTGCATAAGGAAAACATTGAGATTGAGATAACACTAAATTAAAAATTTTAATAACCCCCGACACAAAACCGTTACTTGATCCTTTCAACAACTAAAAAAGAGCTGGTAATCTTCAAATGGCTGAAGATATTTTTTTTTATCATAGCTATGAACACTCTCGATTGTGACACCTTGCAAACAAAAAAAACTAGATCAAAATCGGCGCATCCGTTTAGGAGCTACGATGCCACAGACAGGCAGACAGACAGACACACACGTCAAACTTATAACACCCTTATTTTCCGTCGGGGGTTAATAAAAATTAGTACCTTTGCTTGTAAAAAATTAGATTTAGTCTGAAGAAGATCAACCAACCCGATTATACGAAATAACAAAACAAATCCATGTTTACAAATTTAAGTATTTATAGAAATGTTCTTATATTAATTTTAATTTTAAACTTAGGTATAGGTAAAAAAATTGTGAGGGAATTCGCATACACCTATGAATAAATCCGAAGAATACGAACTTACGCTCAACCAGCATGGTTGACTAAATGCTATTTATTTACTTAAAAATAAATTGATACCCGCGATGTAGACTAACAATTTTAGAGTTTTATATTCAGTAAAAGCAAGCCCTTAGTTTTCATATAATTACAGTAAAAGCAAGCCCTTAGTTTTCGTATAATTATTATTTATACGACAAAATCTATTTCTATTATATTTATTACCCTCCTGAAATTCAGTAGCTTCTTCGTTAAGCCCTACTGACCCTTCACTAAAGCTCACTTTTAAACCGTTTAGTATAAAGACCTCATTCATTTCCCAGCTTATGCATGTTAATAAGCCACTAGGAACACAGTTTCTTAAAAATAAACGCGTAGAAAAAAGTCGCGTGTTCAAACTAAACTCGTTACTATCAGCGATCATCATAACCTGAGGAGGTTCGATAAAAATTCAAAAATGGGTCGGTGGCGGTGCATGAGACATTTTGAGACATCGCCGGGTTTGTTTGTGTTGTGGATCCGGCGGGTCGAGCGCAGCGGGTCTCCGTTTATTTACCCGGATCATGCAAGAAGTCGGCCGCCTTGCCGCTACGCAACGCTCCGTGCCGCAGTCATGCTCCGCCCGCCCTCCGGCTAACATACCGCCATGGCCCGCGAGCCTGCCGTGAGTGCAACTGTGAGGGAATGAAGTGACCATGTCGCAGGCCCCTGGCGGCAAAAAGGGGGGCAAGGGCCCGCCGAAGAAACCGCCCCCCGATGAAGACAAGAAAGCCGCCGCATCTATCGAGGATAAAGACGAGACGGGATCGAATAATGGGGATAAGAAGGAGGTGGAGAAGCCGAATGGAGCGGAGGCTGTACCTAAGCCCCCCAGTGCGGGGGTCAACATGCGGGATACTGCTGCCAAGGTCCTGGTCCTGGCACAGAAGGGGGAATGGCCAGCGGTGGAACAAACCCTCAAGGTGTTGGAGAAGCTGGTGGCGGCTGGTGGAGAAGACACTGTTACTGTGCCAATGGCTGGAATCCTGGATCCGGTAAATATTCTCCATTCTTATTACTTAAAAGTAATACCATGTAAATGAACATGTACATCTTTTATCTGGATGACATAGTTTTCAATATTTTTGGTATCTAGAGTGAGGTGCTTAAGCTCCGGCCGCCGCCTGCCGTGCCCAAAACAGCTGTATAATAACTTTACATCCAATTATTATACATTTCTTTCGTGTACCTTTGTACTTTTAAGTAAAGTAGGTTACGCTAATTTAGGAACTTGAGGCAAAACACAACGCTGTACGTGCCATGTGACTTTCTTAACGACTTCGAGATTACAAATCATTTGAAATAGAGCAAAAAGGGTTTGACTCCCCATTTAGCTCAAAATTATGATTTTTATTAGTAAATCTTTGCTTCAAAAGTAAACCCTGGAATTTATCTTTTTCTCATAACTTTTTTTAATTTTGTAATAGTAAAAAATTGCACGTTATTACAGATGTGACAAAAAATCTGACGTGAAATCAAATATATTTTATCAGCCCCATATTTACTAATATTTAGTATCATATATTCTAATATCAATATTATTATCAACAGCCATGGTCACGATTGTACTAATTAGAAATATGTTTTTAATTGCCTTGCTGACATATTAATAACATTTTGAGAAAATTATCGCTCAAACAAAAGTTATTAGACAATGTTAGTTCTAATTTGGCGAAAAGTATCTAGTCATTAAATTAGCCCATGCCCATCCATCCGAGAGACAGCAGAGAAGATGTCATAATCATAATATCATCAAACTAAAACCGAAAGATTAGTATGAGTAACAACCAGGAATGACAAGATATTTAGTCCACAATAATGAACGTGTACAAATGGTCGGCTTTATTGCTAGACAGCAATTTCTACCTGAAAAATCCTTTAAAAAAATATGTAACTAACTCTTTAAGCTATGAAAGAGATTTTCAGATTTTTTTCCTAGTACTTGTGGAATTTAATTGATGAATGAGGATTATGAGATATCGCTAAAAGCTGCATTAGCACTCGAGTATGCGCCGGTGTCTGTCAATCATACTGATTGTTATCTGTTAGTACAGATTTTGCCCGCAACTTCGTCTGCATAGATTTCGATTTACATACATAGTGGCGCAACGTTGTGAGCAAAATTCGCTTCTTTTACAATTAAATCGATTTCAGCTGCGTTTTCGGGAATGAGATATCATTCCTTGCTAAGGGACTATCACCTTGTCTTATTAAATGTTTTTCGTAAATCTTTCATCCGAATCCGTCAAGTAGTTGAAGCGTAATTAAGTAACAAACATCTAAACATCCAATCTTTCGGGGGATAGTGGGATGGGATTTAACTTTTATTTAACTAAACTAAGTGATGTAGAATGTCCAATTGGAAATATACTTATTTCATTATGTTTTTTCATTCTCATGGAAACTTGACTTTTTTAATTGGACCGTTTTATACGTTACCTACATATTTTTATACTATACATACATACACTCATACTTAATAATAGTAATTACGTATGAGTATGATTTATTTTAGAGGGCTAGGGTAGATAGATTCAGAAAATTTAAAAAAAGATCTACTGGTCATTCAAGATGACATCATTCGCGTAACAAACAGGTTAGGATGGGTTGGGTTCCGTACGTAGTTTCGAATACCGTTCTTGCAATGCTCGCTGTTTGGTTTGCCCCAAAGTAATTTAGTATTAAGCCTAGTTGGCAATCTGCCTTCGAAGCACAGGGTAGCAGATGCGAATCCCGCCTATGGCAAACATTTGTGTGATTTTTTTGTCTGTTTTTTTTTTCAATATGTATGTATATGTTAACGGAAATGTATGAAATCCGTCATTGTATACAATTCCTAGGAAATGTATACAATGCCTAAAGTCGCCCGGAAATGTATGAAATAAATTATATTACGCACATTTCCTAGGAAATGTATACATTTCCTTAATGGCAATCGGAAATGTAATACATTCAAGATGTTAATGGGTAAGCGGGGAAAGCTGACCGAGGGGAGGCTATTACAATAGAAGTATATAATAGTACTACTCGTACAGAAGGAATATTTACCTCCCCGCACCAAAATAAGTTCCCCGCACCAAAATAAGTTCCCCGCCCAATATCGCTCCACTCACTGCATCCCGTAGGCGCCGGCAAACTCCGCCGGATGGTGTTGCGTGGTATTCGATGAAGCATAAAGACTATTTTTCTTTGATTTTCGTTTACGTCTTGTGGTTGTCTGTTATAAAAATTATAACCACGTTAGTTCTTTGGAGTGTCCCACCTGTGGTATTGCGTTAGTGGCGTCAACCGATCAGGCGAATGCTTGCACAATCATTCAGTGCCTATATACCAGCCATAAATAAAATAAACAGTTAAATTTTAGCAAACCCTAATAAATGTTTTATATTTATGTTACCCAGGTGACTTTATTTACATAGTTAGAAAAAGGCTATTGCTTTTATATTGTGGCGTATTGTTTACTTAAATGATAGTCTGTTTACGTATTAAATTAAAGTTTGAGCTTTACAAGCTTTATTTATAGTTTATGTGCTAGATACGCTGTAAAAATAATAAATAGCTGATTTTTTAAGTTTAATTAACAAAAAGCCTTACAAGATTTGCATTACTTCAACTATAGCCTTGTGAAAGCATTCTAATTGCCAGTTTAACAGGTATTCTCAGTTTAAAAGCGAGCTTTGTTCATTTTATTCACAGAAAGCATTAATTTTATACATTTCCTAGCACAAGTTCGGAATTTTATACAATTCCTAGGAAATTCATACATTTCCTAGGATATGTGTGAATTAAATAATCTTTGAAACATTATTTCATACATTTCCTAACGAGCTCCGGAATTATATACATTTCCTAGGAATTGTATACAATTCCTGGATTTCATACATTTCCTGTAACATATATATTCAGCTCTCTGACAATCATAGTACAGGCTGTGCCTAGTTTGGGGTCAGATGGCCGTGTGTGAGATGTCCCCAGTCCCCACATAATATTTTATTATTATCTTTGTACTTTATTTTTCCTGGGCTTAATCGGTATCTTTTAATATTTCCGTTTACGGGCCTTGACCAAGTAAACGGAAAAGTTGGGTCTGTCAGTCTCACGTGTCATCATCTATTTGGAGGAATTACTGAATTCGTATGTAGGTATTGGGTTTCAGATCAATGAGCCTTAAACTGGTATGTATTTGTTTTGGGACTA
This sequence comes from Teleiodes luculella, assembly GCA_948473455.1. Taxonomy (NCBI): domain Eukaryota; kingdom Metazoa; phylum Arthropoda; class Insecta; order Lepidoptera; family Gelechiidae; genus Teleiodes; species Teleiodes luculella. Next base: position 11,574,883 of record OX419587.1, read on the forward strand.
CGCCGGTACTAGAAATTACGATGGAGACTTAAGGTACACTTTATCCTGTTTCCAGATTCTGATGACTTATTATTATTATTATTGGGAGACTTCTATGTCCAGCTGATAATGATGACGACACCTGTTAATTGATGTAATTTATTATTAAATTCCGCCTTAAATTAATAACCTGTTTGGTACACGAATGACCCGGACTTACACAGAACAAAAATATCCGTGCTTCGTAAAAACATATTAGGTTTTTGTTTTTGGTCTTTCCTTATTTTTGTATGACTTTAATTAATATTAATTATAATTTATTTATGTATAGTATTTAAATGTGTCCTGTACTTCAGACCAAGGACAGTGAAGATCTCTGTTTTTTAAGCATAAATAGAGGACACTTAAATATGCCTTTTCATGTAATTCAAACTGTTCATGTCACGTATGTTAAAGAGAGACATCCCTTGAAGGTGAAGGGTAAATAGACCAATATAAAGAGATCGATTATTGCACTGCAGATCTGTTGGTCTGCTCTTGACGTCAATATCAATTACGATTTGAAGCAATAATAATTGTTGTAGGTATTCGAGAATACGACACTAGTGCGACATAGAGGTAGATTTTTTTTGCCGAAACTTGTTGTTCCCATCGTCGACCGATAGGAATCGCCGTCAATGGTAGATCCCCTGATAAAAGAAGTTTGTTGATGCATTTGATTTGTATTCTTTAGAAAATAAATTATTTCTTTCCTTTTTTCATGTCGCCTTGCTCTTCCAGTAGATCGGTGAAGATTATTCTTCGTCGATTTTGAAGACAACAAACATACGAGAAGGTGAAACAAAATGCCGTTTCCGCGTACTCGTAGGTATACAAAAAAAAATTAAGTAAAATACCTAAATAAGTCTTTATTATCATGCCTTCAATATCATTGTTTTTTTCCTAACAAAAATACCGCAAACATTCAACTTTCTTTGAAAATTAGCTTTGCCCTGGAGTTCCACATCTTTTCAACCCCCGACGAAAAAAGGGGCGTTATAAGCTTAACGTGTGTGTTTGTCTGACTGTCTGTCTGTGGCATCGTAGCTCCTTAACAAATGCGCCGGTTTTGATCTAGTTTGTTTTGATTGCAAAGTGAGAGTGTTCTTAGCAAAGTTCCAAGAAAATATGTTCAGCCATTTGAAGATTATCAGCTCTTTTCTAGTTGTCGAAAGGATCTATATTTTAATTTAAAGGGTTATATATATTTTTTAATTTAGTTATTCCTGTGGTAAAAAGTAGCGTACGTCATTGTGCCATCCAATTTGTATACGACTGCCACACAAACGAATGTTAGTGTGTATGTGTACTCTCAGCCTTTACCTATTATTTTTGAGATTTTAACCTATGTTCCTTAGGGAACAGTTTCATGAGTAGGTACTACCACTATGTTGCGGACAAGCAACCAGTTAAATTTCACGGTGTATAAGTAAAGATATAAGTAAGTAGTGTAAGTCTTATATTTTTGTATATTTTAATAATAATATAGTAGAACATTGTTTACCCAAATACATGGAATATGAAGCGGTATCTCTGGCAATAAGTCTCAGTAACCGCTGGTTTCCGGCGAGCGAGCCGCTTCGTGCCGCCCGCCCTATCTTTCCACCTATTTTCTACTGTCAACCATGCACACACCTTTAGTTACGTTTGTTACTTTACTATTTCTTACCGCGTTTTGTACGAATATAGAACTACCACAGAATGTATTATAAATAGTACCTACTTTCTAGTGTTGCTACTGAAAAGGGCCTACATTAAAAAATAAATATACCACTAGCTGTCCGCCCCATGGCTCTGCCCGCGCTAATAGTTTTTTCCCATGGGAATGAGAAATTTTCTCGCGGTAAAAGGTAGCCTATGTGTTTCTGTAATGTATAAGCTATATTATTGTAAAGTTTCGTTAAAATCTATTCAGTAGTTTTTGCGTGAAAGAGCAACAAACATCCATCCATACATACATCTATCCTCACAAACTTTCCCGTTTATAATATTAGTCTAGTAGGATTTCAGATAATTACATCCATAATTCAGACTTAGGTATAACTAAAAATAATTATTTTAAAATATTTCCATTTGACAAGACGTTTCAAAATGTCAAAATCTACCTTAGAGGAAAGAATCAATGAATAATAATAATATTTTTATGAATTTCTCCCAAATGCTTACACAATTACATGTTTGTATAGGTAGCTATGCAAAGAACTTGAGATGGGAGGCGGGTGTCCAAGGTAGAAATACCTGTGCTATGGACACTGATGTTATGGATCAGCGGGCTATGTAAGCAGAGATCAAAAGTAATGCTGCAAACTGCAAACAAGAAAAATAAGTATCTCTGGTAATTGAAAAAGTCATTCCAGTTGGAGACGGTGGCAGACTGGAGTTATGTATGTTCGATACCGTGATGATATGGATCAGCGGGCTATGTGATCAAGGATTCAAAAGTAGTGCTGCAAACAATAAATAACATTAGATTAAAAAAATTAAAACCCCTGCCACAAAACCGTTAATTGATCCTTTCAACAACTGGAAAAGAGCCGATAATCTTCAAACAGCTGAAGATATTTTATTGGATTATAGCTAAGAACACTCTCGATTGTGACACCTTGCAAACAAAAAAAACTAGATCAAAATCGGCGCGTCCGTTTAGGAGCTACGATGCCACAGACTGACAGACAGACCCACGCGTCAAACTTACAACACCCCTCTTATTTTTCGGGGGTTAAAAATAAGTATCTCTGGTAATTTAAAAAGTCATTCCAGTTGGAGACACTGGCAGGCTGGAGTTCAGGCTGTATGTTCGATACCCTGGCAACGGTCGCGTGCCACCACGACTGCCACTGTTCTTGCCGCGTTTTTACGAGCGGGTCGATTTCTGATGCCTATGTATGATTTGTTTTGATATCTTGCGTGCAACTGATCCCTCTATGTACTATCAAGAGCACGCTATGCTGAATTCTTTGGATATTGCAAAGTTCTTGTGTCCATTGAGTAAGAAACAGAATCGCGGTGCGTGTGTTGAGTTTAGCTTCCACTTGACCGTACCTTGGGGCTGCCTTACGTTTCAGACTGAAACTTTATAAAACAAAACTGGTTTTGGTTACGACGTTATAATTTTCCTTTTATCAAGTCCGGTGAAGCTTGATCCGTCGTACTATTTCAACTCAAGCATAGGTCAATTAAAAAAAAAGTTATAATTTTCAGTGTGACTTTCCACCTCGCAGCTGCGCCTGAGTTTTTTATTTTCCCGTCGTAATTAGGAATTTTCCCAAGCTAAAACTTAACCTAAGTCTTTTTCCATAATGCCATCAATAATGTTGCCATTTTTAACTGCAAACCATACCTATAGCTTGCTGCTCAGGCGTAAAACATAACGACAGACAGGCATTCTTTCACATTTATAATATAAGTAAGGCTGTGTGATTTAAGACACGGTATGATCCTCAACAAAAATACAGTCAAATCACAATAAAATCCCCACAACTACACAAAAAGTTAATTTTATTCTAGACATCTCACTTTTGCGGTTTGGCACAGCGAGAATAAACAAAATTACCCGTAAAAAAATTCGCGTGTCATTTGCTAAACATTCATGTGGCGAGACCATAACGTTTTAATTGCTCACATTACACATGCTTTAAATTTGAATTTCAAGGCATTTCATCATTTTGACTTCCGCTGACATGATTTAATGTGAAAAGCACGGGATTGAAATAGCGTCTTTATGGCTCAATGGCTAAGGATGTTGCTTCCCATCTGAAAGATAATGGTTCGACCCGTACCTCGTTAGCAAATTCATGAACATAAAAGACAGCAAAAATTAAAAAATGTGTTGGTTTTGGGCTGGCCTCGAACCCGCACTCTTTAGCTATCGTGACCAACTCAGCCACAGTACCAATTGTGCCACCAAGTTTTTGTATGAGCACAACGAAAACCTTAATCGCTACATACTTCAGTGCCAAGGAGATGCGGGTTCGAGTCCCTGCCCTGGCTTAATGATTTTCTTCAATTTTCCCTTTGATTTAAAATAGTAAAATAATAAAATACCTAATAGGTCACGTGTTGAAAAAAGTATTGTTTTTTAACTTCAAACAAAAACGGTTTGAAAAACATTACTTAACGGTAACGGTTATTTAAAAACAGACTTTACGGTTATTAACGGTTTTAAAATAACTCAATGTACGTAATATTATTTTTTGTAATTCTCTAATCTCTAGTGACAATAAAATTGCGAATACAAATGAATATACCTTTACTATAAATAAAACTGAAGAATCGGCGTGCCTCTACATTGATTTGTTTTTCAAAAAACTGGTTGTAGGTGATAAAGAGAGTGTAGCTGAACACAAAAGTACAAGTTTAGAAAAAAATATCCGTCTGTTTGTCTGTTTGTACACGGTAATCTCTGGAACCGTTGGACCGATTTAAATGAAATTTTGCATGGTGGTTCTTTACATCTTCGGTCAACATCTTGGATACTTTTGATCCCGGAAAATTAAAGAGTTCCCGTGGGATAGTTAAAAATTACAACGGAAAAGTCGGAAAACAACGCGGGTGTTGCCGCGGGCGGACAGCTAGTGTGTGATAGTCGATCAACCCGCACTGGGCCAGTCTTTCTAAGTCTCTATCGTGTCAGTCTGCCCTTAAAAACAAATAAAGTAGGCAATGCAAAAGTTTTTCAGCAATAAGTCAACCTTCTGTCGCGCTTCATGATTCGGAACTTATGAAATGTAATTGATGATATTTGCGGTTAAGAATTTATCATTAAAATGTATAAACGGCAGAAAATTCACTTGCAACCTTTATGTCATGAACCGGCGCCGTCTCGATTGGAAGTCGCGTCTTAGCGCACTACGCAAAGCAAACTCTTAAAAGTGTGACACCCGCGGCGCGCCCTAGACTTAGGCGCGCCTGCAAGGCGTCGACAAGAAGGTAACACTGGAGACGTAGTTGAATTTAAAACACTGAACACAGATTACAAATTTATTAAAATAAACAGAACTTGATTTGTTTTTGCATTACAATTTTGTTCGGCCAGCTTGGCCGAGAGGTAAACCAAAAGTGAATAAAAAAATGAATGAAGTGACGGGTGATTGTCGACTGAATTCCAAAATTAAATATATTCGAATTTAGACGAAAATGGTAAATGAGATGAGGATAAGGCAACGAGGTGGCATGCAATGCACCTCGTTACAAAAGTAATTCGTCTGATTAGTCACTAGCTTTCCGCTGCGGCTCCACACTCGTTAACAGTTTTTCCCGTGGGAATGAGAAGTTTCCTGCGGTAAACGGTAGCCTATGTTCTTTCCCAAAATCTTTTATATCTTTCTACCAAGTTTCATAAATATCGGTTCCGTAGTTTCGGAGCCCATTCATTTAGGTATTAGGAAGATTTTAGGCAATTTTTTTATACACATTGGAGTTTTAGTAAGGACGCCTGATTTTTATAATAAATCATATTATTATAGTATTACAGTATAGATATAGATGTCATTACACAACAATACACAAAATTCACTACAAGAAAGGATGGACATAATTATACGCAACTCATTATTCATTCCTAATATATAAAAATTAATTTAATTTGCACCTACGTGAAGTGAAGATTTCGAAAGAGATATTATTGAAAATTGTTAAGTACAAAAATCTACCTAAGATAAAGTATTTTCTATTCCTTTTTTTCCTTCTGACCTGACCTTAAAACAAAAATTACTTCTTATTGTAATAAAAAATCTGGTTGCTCAAACAACCTCACGAAGAACCCCTTAAGAAAATTAAGAAGCTTATCAAATAGAGATAACCTCCATCGGATAACGATATAAGTCAGTAGCAAGGTCCCGCTTAGGGTCGAATCCCACTTGTCCGTGAGCGAACTGAATGAACGACACTTATTTCCGACAAACGCCCATAATTTTCATCGCTTTCACCTCCCTACCGGCCTACATATTTTTTTCTTTAAATCGAATATAAGGGTGTTAGTTAACTTGTGGTGCTCAAACTTTACTGGTCAATCTGTTTCTTTTTTATTGGCGTAGACAAATAACAGTTTTTTATGTTTCTGGCCACAATTTCAATTTCTACCGATAAATAATCTGGACAAATTTTATTGAAATATGGTTATAAGATGCACTAGATTGACAACGGCCACATTTTATAGCAAAAAGAACAACGAAAATAAGACAAATCAGTGAAGTCGCGGAGACTATGGATATTAAAGTTTTTGTCAAAGATGACGTTAGGGGAACGACGATTCTAGTAAAAGATATCAAGAAAATAAGTATTTGCAACTATGTTTAACCTTGGCCTTAGGAATACGAATGCCAAAAGTTATCACATAACCTTTTCGATCACCGCTATTACTTAGATAGACGAAAAGTTTTCATGAGGGCAAAAAATAACATGAAGTTGAAGACTTTAGCTTAGATAAGAGATAATATTATATTTTTGGAATGATACCTATGATCAACTGTCAAGTTGAAAAATAAGTAAATTTAAACATCCTAAAAACGACTCATGTTGAGAAATAAACATTAATTGATCTTGAATCTTTTCAATTGACTTTTTGTAGAAGGACTCTTAAAATGCCTTTCAATAAATCCGTGTCATTTATATATACAGAATATGTTTCAATAATATTGAACATCAAATTATTAAAAAATATTATATTAAAAAACCTTCGAAGTCCGTTAGCTAATGAATTTTCATCTTCGGCCTAGCGTTTTCCCGCCCTAGTGCCAGGATCCGCTTTCTAACTCATTCTCCGCCACTTAACCCAGTCTTAGGAATCCCAATTGTAATACCAATGAAAACAATAATTTAAAAAATTGGTACTCAAACATTTTGCATAAAAACATGACGAAGTCGTTCAAAAGGTAAAAAAATATGCAGTCGAATTGAGACATTTCCCTTTTAGTAAGTCGGCTCAAAAGAGAACGCATTCGCTCTAATACGTATACAACCCATGACTTGCATACAGCTTAGTTCTCTCAACAAGTCCTCAATCTTCAAAAGCCGTCAGGTTTGAGAGCCACTGGCTGTGGTCGGTAAAGTGACCGTTTGTGTGTCAAGGTCGAGAGGGCAGGAGTTTTGCGTGCCCAGCGTCGCCAATCGATGCCAGATCTGACCTTGCCTCTTGGTGCTTTCAGACCCTTGGACGTTAGAGTCTTAGTCCCTGGATCAACGTACATGCCGTCTCATGCCGTATCAGATGTTGGATGCCAATTTGCTCTACTAAGTACTTTAGTAGAGCATAGTGGATGGATTTGACGTTTGAGTTTTGATTTCTCATCAATGAAGACTTGAGAGTAGACGCCGGGCTCTCTGGCAGATTTCTTTACAAACTACCAGTGAAAAGTCAGAGGAGGTAGAGTACTTAAAAAAATATTACCTCTGCGAGTTGAATGCTCGTCAAATCCAATCACATTTTGTTTGTCTAATATGCTGACACTCAGACCCTTTGCAAAAAAAAGTATATTAACCTATAGGTCATGGGGTACACCCCAACATCATAATTTCAGCACAGAAGACATCTGAATAAAGGCTAAAGTGCCAAGACCTTAAGCAAGATGAAATCGAGCTTTTCTCTATGCATTTGGTAAATACTGATTTATTTTATAGTCTTTTATTAACAAACTGAAGATACCACGATATTAAGAAAACCAATTTTTGGCTCTTTGAAAATCTACTTCGAAAATACTGCTTGTTGATTTTTTAATTTACGCAGGTCGCAGACGCAATAACTTTTTCACATTACAATTTAGTTGAGGTGTTTTGAGTGTTTTTACGATTTATTTCTACAGCACGCCTTTTATTGGGTCATTGTTACAGGCAATCTAGTCAAAATTGACTAAAAATTTAGTCAAATTAATCTTAATCTCAGAAAAACAGACTTGATTTGCTAAACGTTATCTTATACAATTAAGAGTTAATCCAGAGAGCGTCGAAAGAGCGTCGGTGGCCAAGTGACTAGAGTCGTTGACTTCCGTTCGGATGTTCTCCGGTTCAAATCCGGCACGTACCATTGTGTTTTCGATTTTCGGATTCATATATTCGTTTATTCGACGTTCTTACGGTGAAGGAAAACATCGTGAGTAAACCTGCACACACCTGCGAAGCGAAGAAATTTAAAGAATGTGTGTGAAGTTGACCAACCCGCATGTGGGCCAGGTGGCCTACTCACCCTAAGTTCAGGGTAAACTCGAGCCCCTCGGTGGGGACGAATATGAGCTGTTAATCAATGAAGAGAATAATATGTCTCGTTTCAGAGCCTTTTAAATCTTATCCATTATACGTTATTTAAAAATTGTTTAAATATCGAATTATTCATTCTCTCTATATTTATCACAAAATAATATCTTGGACGGGACTGAAACTTGTGATTTTATCGTTTAAGTAGCAAACTTAGTAGGACCTAAAAGTAGGCAATAAAGCGGTGTCAAAAGGTTCAAAAAGCGTTAAAAGACATACCTGTCTATCTACTGAATTCACTGCTAACTAAAAATTTATCTTTTATATAAACAATAGAAAGAGATAAAAAGTTTTATTGTCGTAATTATCATAGGAGTTCTACTCCACCTACTTACAAAAAGTGACGCGGTGGTTCCCCGTAATCACCTTTGACTTTTGACCTTCAATTTTTGCGTGAAATTTATCCCCCCCTGCCGGCGTGACACATCACACGGTCTTTCACATTTACATATTAATTTATGGAAAAATTAAGTGAGTGATTAAAACATTTCCTATACATTAATTTAACAATGCCATATTTTGATACGACTTCTACTTAGATTGTTTGTTGGTACTATATGTACGCAAAACGTCTTTATATTACTAAATTGAAAACTTCTGAATTTCAAATATTTGTTGTTGTTAATCATCCTGAAAACGTGTCCAGCGGTTCTAGTTTTAGGAATTAATTAGCCACTAATATAGAGACGTCTATCGATTTTACCTTTTATCTGTACTTCTTGTGTGAAAATCTGTGTAATAATGTTATATCAATGAGAAAAAGAAACTTGGAAAATCTTTATAATCTTTATATTACGAACTTTTTTATTGAATTTTCATGGGACTAAAAGCTAGAAATTTTAGAAAAGAAGCGTTTTTAAAATAAAACTAAAGCCCATTAAAATGCCTTTCCTTATCATTTCCTGAAATCTGGTTTAAAAACTTCCTACAAGTTTTTACTTGCGAACTGCACAAAAATACAAACTTAACGCTATCACGCCACCAGAATATGATAAGATCTATGATAAAGTACTGAAAGAAATGCTGCATTTTATTATAAGTGATTAGGTTCCGTTTTGCAGTAAAACTCAGAAAAAAAAAGTAAAGCAATTAATGTCTGGCAGAAAATCCATTTAGACCGGGTGCAGACCGGTTAAGTAAAAATTTACACGGATAACTTTACCAAGAAACGAAAAAAAATACAAACAACAAACTATCCGATTAAACTGTTTTTTACCTAACGCTTTTTTGTTTCCGGAATAAGTTTCTTTGGCAGCAGTGGGTTAATATGGACTGTTAAAGAAGAAGAAGATATTTATTAGCGGACGCTCACTTCTTGTTGAAACGAAATGTGCTAGCTAATACTCCGTAATATAAAGTAAACCTATAATATTGTACTCAAGGGAGGGTAGGAAAAAAACATCTGAAATTACTCTAGTATAACTTACGTAGGGGCGATTCTTGACAATTTTATGTTTTTTTATTGTAAATAAAAATAAAAATCGTACATAAATATAACACAAGCTTGTGACGTCATAAGCTAGTGTTCCCTTTATTTTTTCATATAAAATATTGTTTTTGACATTTCGTGAAAAGAAGCTCTTGAAATTTCCCCTTTCGGTGACTAACAGCCGCAAATTGCACCAAGACATAAAATGGAATCTTTGCCAGACAGCTTGTTAGCATAATTTTGGGTTAATTTCTTATGTCACTTTATATTATTTCCATTTCTTGGAATGTTAGTAGGCTCATGAATAATGTATACGACGGGCTGTTAATGTAGGTACGTACGGTACTTAATTCTTGTCGTTATTTGCCTTGTCTTAAATAATTTCCTTTAATCGTTTGGGTCTTTTCTTATTACTTATGTTATTGCTGCAGTAGAAAAATAAATAACACAATTTTATATTGTATACAGAAACCTTGTAGATTGGTTATATTTCAGCAGCGGTAATTTATTTAGCCACTTTTGCAACCTTTTTTTTAAATGATTTGAAAGGGTTTGATAAATTTTGGTTTACATAATTTGTTCCTTTTTTATCTATATGTAAATATTGTCTGAAATAAATGAATTTATTTATTATTTATTTATTTACGATTTATATGTACAGAATAAAATATATCGTATTCTCAAGGCGATTTTCTGCGACGTGGGCGTACAGCCAGTTAATATTTAATGAAAATATGGGTAATTCTTTCTCTAGGGATAATCTTAACCACATCCTAACATAGATTCGGTAGTAGTGATGGACTATGACTCAAAACTACACTAGAAGTGTTTAATAACTTTAAATCGTGCCGTGCCTACGTCTCCGTAGCAAGGCCTACGGAGCGATCGTAGCAAAGGCTACGAGTATTCGTAGCAAGTACTACGCACGCTGAGTTGAATGTTATTCATTGAATAATAACAAAAACTACAATGAATAGGTAGGTTTATAAACACAATTTTACTTTACTACTTTTATTAAAATTGCATGTGAATGGATTGTATTGAAAATCAAACTCAGGATGTGAGTAAGCATGTTACAATCAGGTCGGCCGGTAGGTTGTATGTACGTACTCCAATCTCGTTAATTTGACTAAAAGCCTTGCACATCGACTTGATATTGGATCCGCCGGATATTGAAAACCTATGAAAATTGAGGTTAACATAACACGCTATAAGCCTAAGGTTTCTTACAGCTACTAAAACAAAGCTTACATATTTTCCCATGCTCTTTCCCATGAAATCATTTCTTTTTTTTTGTTATACCGCATTGCATACATGTATTTCAGACGTCATGATGGATGACGCAGCAGTATAGAGATTTATTTTCACAATTTCACGTTAATATTAGTGTACATTTTGATTAGTTTCTAGAGGAGGCTAGCTAAACATAAACAAAAAAGAATGAATGAAAATAATAAACAAGACTGAGATATTTTTTTTACTTTAAACGTGGTGTGATGATGATTAGGTATATTATATTTTTTATGACTTTTTTTCCACAACAAGGTTTTAAAAGTTATTTTGTTAATATTGTCAGTTTACCTACTCTGTTTAGACCACCAATCCGCATTACTTTTATCTACACTTTTTCCATACCTAAACGTTGCCTGGTAGAAATTGCTACCTTAGCAATAAGGCCGCCTTTTGACTCTTCTGTTCTGTTCTGTATTCTGTATGCTGTTTTTCTGTTAATAAAGTATACATAATATTGAATTGAATTAGTTTTAAAAGTACTAAGCGGCCATTTTGGTCAAAGATTGCTAGATTGCAAGTAATGTGTGTGTGGGTGTGATTAGTATAAAAACGGTGCGTTTCGGAACCAAATCGGAAATTGCTATCATTGACTGATGAGCGAAATTATGTTTTGTGACATGTAGGTTGGCCTTGGGTTCATGTGTATCCGGAAATTTAGCAAAATACTTCTAAGTAATCAATACTAATGGCTAATTTCCTTCAGCAGGAAATGATACAACGTGTCGGGTCGGGTGGTATTGACGATTTTGCTTAATGTAAAAAGTCTGCTTCAATATTATCATAATACTCGTTTAAATGACTATAACATAATATGTTATAGTTATGTTATAGCTATTCTATGTCATATAAATGACGTCATAGCGATGTTGCAAACTATGGAAGTCTTTGAAATTGAAAGTCCAATTCTCTTTGCTGGTAAACAGCTACACCAGTAATTTATTATCTATATAATAAAACAGCAGAATTCAAAAATTTGTACATAGAAATTAAATGCTAAAACCAGTTCAGGGGTTGTAAGAAGCGTTATAAGAACATATCCAGATTTTCTTCAATTTTTTTGTTTCTCTGTTAGTCTATTTGTAAGGGCTAATCTCCGAAACTGTTGGACCGATTTGAATGAAAGTTTGGATGGTGGTAAGTACTTTATATTCCCAGTCAACATTTTAGATACTTTAAATCCTGCAAAATTAAAAAGTTCCCATCGCATAGTTAAAAATACTATAGTAACTCATACGGCTCAACACATAGTACTTACGGGCTTATCTCCGAAACTGTTAGACCTAATTGAATAAAATTTTGTATGGTGGTACCTTATATCTCCGTTCAACATCTTTTTTACTTTAAATAGCGGAAAATTTAAGACTTCTCGTGACTATAGGACTGCATATATATATACAGGGCGTCCCACAGCTATGCCACATGGAGGGAAAGTACCTTAAAGATTGTAAGTAGAACATTTTACTGAAAGAAGACTTTATTTTATTTCTAAAAACTATTCAAACTGCATTCATACATTTTTTAATAATTACATGGTTGAACCGGGAATCGAACCCGTTATACGAGAAAAAAATATATCCTGTAGTTTTATCATACCGATCGAAAGGCTTCATCATAAGGGTTATTTTTTGCTAAATAACATAGTGTCAGAAATAAAAGGAAGACTATGTATTTTAACATTTTTAATACAAAATATATCAATTTTATTAATTGCTATGACCCCCACGCTGTTGAATACAAAGTCGCACTCTTTTGATTATTTCACTCCCTGTTATTAAAACTACGCGACGGATTTTGATTTTAATAGATAGAGTGATTCAAGAGGAAGGTTTATATGTATAATACATGCATAATATACTAAAGGATAACCCACAATAACCATTTTCCCGTGCGGAGCCGGGGCGGGTCGCTAGTAACCCCATGCATAAAAAAAATCTCGGCGACCACATCAAATGTTAAAATTCATGATCTTTCTTTTATTTCTGACACTATGTTATTTAGCAAAAAATAATCCTTATGATAATGCCTTTCGATTGGTATGATAAAACTACAGGGTGTTTTTTTTTCCTCATGTAGCGGGTTCGATTCCCGGTTCAACCATGTAATTATTAAAAAATGTATGAATGCAGTTTTAATAGTTTTTAGAAATAAAATAATGTCTTCTTTCAGTAAAATGTTCTACCTACAATATTTAAGGTACTTTCCCTCCATGTGGCATAGCCGTGGGACGCCCTGTATATATCAAATGTTTTATCCCAAAACATGTCTTTCTTGTTTTTTTTTTGTTACGAATTCAATGCCGCCTATTGGCTTCTTATGTTTCACTATGTAAAATTGTATTCGTACTTTTAAGTTTTGGTGTCAATAAAGAATATTTGTTTGTTTGTTTGTATGGGGCTCAATATTTTACTTAGAACAATATTTCCAGAATGGTTTGGAAAAAAAATAGATTTAAGGTATAAATCTTATTTATAAAAATGGATTGCTGTTCGTTAGTCTGCTTAAAACTCGAGAACGGCTGAACCGATTTGGCTAATTTTGGTCTTGAAATATTCATGAAGGTCCAGGGAAGGTTTAAAAGCCGCGGGCGGACAGCTAGTACATAATAATAATATGAGTATTGTATCGATGCGTTAACGCAACTAATTTGATCCCTTATTTGTCAAACTAATGGATGGGTGTGATCTCAAAATTAACTTTACCAGCTACTTCTGTCACATTACTCATCATTTCGCGGCTACCATGCAAAAAGCTCTTACTGTAGTCAATTATTCTGGCAATGTATAACGAAATTAAATTATGGGTTCGCCACTGGCCTAGCCCGTTCTTTCGCCCTGAATAACCGGACCCTGCCCAGCCATAAGCCGTGATTTAATTTACCTACCCATTGCCTAACTAATGTTTCCATGATTCAACGTAACACGCAGAGGAACAGTTTTCAATTATGTTTTACTTTCTTACATAGTTTCAATTTGAAGTCTTTTAAGAATGAAAGCTCGCATAAATATAGAAAATTTAAACGTTGTGCCTCATATTGTACCAGTCATCGCTGATTTAGCTATGTACAACTGTAGACAGACATACATATGTATAATGCGCTACCTGCCGTTTCAAGCGTTTGGGTTGTAAATTCACATTTTGAAAACGATTTTTAACCCCCGAAAAAAAGTGTTGGAAGTTGTAAGTTTGACGCATGTGTCTGTCTGTAGCATCGTAGCTCCTAAACCGATGCGCCGATTTTGATTTTTTTTTGTTTGCAAGGTTTAACATCGAGAGTGTTCTTAGCTATGATCCAAGAAAATATCTTCAGCCATTTGAAGATTATCAAGGTTTTGTAACGGACGGTTTTATACCTAGTTTATTTTTAGCACATTTACATTGAAACATTATAAAATTGAATCTGTAGTATTTTTTTTTAAAACAACCTCTTTTTTGGCCCTTCATACAGTAAAAGCATTAGCCAAATAGTCATCAACCATTGCATATTTCATTTAAAACACAATTATTTTAAAAACCTAGGCTTACTCGTTTTTATCTAGCACACCCAGTGTAATTAAGCAGAGTATATACCACTAAGGTGTGTCAAAATGACAGGAAACCTCGTACTAACAGGCTTAACTACTGTTGGTAACATTCTATGGTAATATCATAAAAGAGCATTACAGCTGTATGTGGGTGGAGCTAACCTTGGTGGGTCTTGCGAATAAATAGACAATTTAAACTATTCTATGGTTATGAAGGACAAAACAAACCTTTATTTCAGTAAATCTGAATTAATTTATGAATGCTTCTAACTATTACAATATTAGTTTTTGTTAATTAATTAACAGGGCGGATTTCTTTCACATTTATAACACCGGTTCGGTTGCATAGTATAAATGAGCTGTTTAGAGATATTTTCAATGAAAGATCCAGTCTAATACAATTTTTGCAAAGTTCTTCATACTATTTGAATTTAAGATCGCTTTTTTTTATCATCCGAATGTCATCATGTGTTGGAACCTTCCAACCAATCCGAAACAGAGTTCATCAATGATCGTTTTTTTAAGGGTATGTTTTACATTCCCTCGGGATAAATCTCACAAACAAACAGCGCAAGTGCAACCGCAGTTGAATAGCCAGTTATCTTAAAATAAACTCTTATACAGGGTGCAAGTGGCGGCTCTACAAATACTCAAAAGACATGCATAGGCAGTGAATAACTTACCTAAAAGAAACTCTGCCGTCTTAAAAATAAAGTCCTTTACCGAATTTTGATGCAAATTATCAAATGCGCCCTTTTTAGGGTTCCGTACCTCAAAAGGAAAAAACGGAACCCTTATAGGATCACTTTGTTGTCCGTCTGTCCGTCTGTCAAGACCCTTTTTCTCAGAAACGCGTGGAGGTATGAAGCTGAAATTTATATCAATTACTCAGGTCTACTGTCCCTTGAAGCTGTGAAAAAATCAAACTTCTAAGCCAACGCAATCAAAAGATACAGCCGTTTATGCCGCAAATTTTCGACACTTGCAAGGGAATAAAAACCTACAGGGTGCTTCCCGTGAACTCAGAATCTTGAAATTTGGTACGAAGCAACGTCTTATAGCATAGATAAAGGAAAAATTACGAAAACCATAAATTTTTAGTTACATCACATAATATATGTTTTTTTAATAATTTTAACCTTACTACCCATTTCCTCATAAACGCGTAGAGGTATTAAATTGAAATTCATACCAAATACTCAGGTCTATAATACCTTTAAGCTGTAACAAAATCAAACTTCTATGTCAACGCAATCAAAAGAAACAGCAATTTAAGCTGCATATTTTGAAACTCGCAAGTACTCGCAAGGGAATCAAAACCTAAAGGGTACTTCCAGTCGACCTAGAATCTTGAAATTTGGCATGAAGCAACGTTTTATAGCACACATAAAGGAAAAATTCCGAAAACCTTAAATTTTTAGTTACATTACAAAATATATATTTTTTAATAAATATAAACTTATTACTTTTTTCCTCATGAACGCGTAGAGCTATCAAGTTGAAATACTTACTTAGTACTTAGTTACTTAAACGATAAAGAGATCTTTGTCTTAAATTTATGCTCCTCCATCTTTCCCCATTGTAATGTTATGAATTTCATTTTGCAATAAGATTACCATAGTTATGACTCGATTGTCGTAATGAACGAACTTTGTAAACCTTGCAGGTTTGTACGGAACCCTCGGTGCGCGAGTCCGACTCGCACTTGGCCGGTTTTTTTGTTATGACAGCAGAACTTTTCACGGGAACGAAAAAAATCGACACCCCACAAAATGGTAATTTTAAACGGACAGTTTGTTTGAAGATGTCTGATATTGTTATAGGTTTCGGGAAAAGTTCATTAGATCCTTTTACAGAGCATGTCCTTTCAGTATTGGCTAAGCTTTTCCTGTATTTGCTCAATACCTACCTAAAATACAAATCTCATAATTATAATAACACACTTCAAAAACAAATTAAGGAAAAGTCGCCACAACCCTCCTACTCTAAAGAATCAAAGTGCAATAATAAGTTTGCTGATGATTATTACAAATTATTGTTGGACACGCACGCACTTCATTTAGTATTTAGGTAATTACTCTGATGAGGGCAACACTTTTTAGATAAGACCGGAATGTGAAGAAAAGTTGGAATTAGTTGGACGTGATCAAAAGATTCCACAGTTTTGTTTCAAAGATTCAGATAATAAGTTTTTAAAAAGATTATTTATAAAGTTTACTCTAGCCTGGTTTTCATCGCAGAAATTAACAGAATAAATGAGTAGGAGGAGAATTTGACTATAACTTATTTTAATGACACTTTTACTACGATGTTTCTTCCAAGTATGTTAAAAGTACTGAACACCTTCTTTTCTTCAGAAAAACAAGAACATCACAAGTAGCCGCGAAAAATATATATGAGAAAGTCTACCCTACAGGGCTACCTACAGAAATGCGAGAGGATCGAAAAAGTACCAAACAGCGTCATGGTGACAGATCTACTATGACTCCTATGTCATTATGTCGCATTCTAACACACCTTCTCTAGCTTATCGCGCTAATAGTGACTTAACTTGATTGAGTCTCTATTCGTGTAGCTAGTTTTTGGGCCGAGACTAAACAAACTTATTATTACCGTGAAATTTAACTGGTCCGGAACGTACTCATGAAACTAAAAAACTTTCCCCAAGGAACATAGGTCGACATCTAAAAATTATAATTGAACTTTTCATACAAAATGGGCGGTCACGAAAAGTTGAAAATTATTTTTGAGATTTCAACCTATATTCCTTAGGGAAAGTTCTTCAGTTTTTCATGAACCATTATCACCACTATCATTACTACCACTAATACCACTATGTTGCGAACAAACAACCAGTTAAATTTGACGGTGTAAAAGTGTGCTGTCGACTCGAAAAGAAGAAGATTAGCGAGTACCTACAGTCTTGGGCTGGCCACGTTAGCTAGTTAACTGCACGAAGCTGGAGGTACACAATGTTAGCGAAGCAATCTGCCGGAGGGCTTGTGACGTACCGTGACGTGACCCTACGAAGGACATGCAAGCGATTTGCAACTATGTAGCTACGTAATGGATTATTAGCATCTTAATTAAGGTAGCATGAAATATGAATATAATGTAGAGTACCGATATAGTTTTTTTTGCGCCACTTGCAGACGTCCCCCACTAAGATAGACCGATATCATTTAATATTTTCCTTCCCTCGAAAAACATTATTTTTATTCACGCTTCATATAGAAACTTAAACCTTTTTTAAACCTCTTTTGCAAAAGAATCGTATCGTCACCTTATATCAGTATTAAGAAATTCAGGGTGAATAACAGCAATGTTTAGTCTTGACAGATGGTTAATTAGCTTCGAAATTGCAACATTAACCCGCGTTCAATCTTCGGAGGTGTAAATATTTGCTCCGGTGTATATTTCGGCCCGCTGATCAAAGCCGGACACGACGCGACTTCTTGTTTACGTCTACATGTAGCCATTATCAATTGCTATTTTTGGAGTAATTAAAGGATTGTGACATTTTGATTTGATTATTAACAAGTCTACTTATAGAATGAATGAATGAATGAAATATGTTTTATTCGAAGTAAGATTTTACAAATCACTTTTCGACGTCGAGGCGGGTTCCCAATTTGGCTGTCTTCTGTGGAAAAGAACCCGCTGAAAGAAACTCCACAGGCGTTGCATCTTTTAAACATATTTTTACAGTTATTATGATAATGATAATGATAATAGCATAGAGCAGTCCATTTGCTAATTTAAGGTACCTATCTACGTTGGTCAGAGGAGACGGATTGAGAGTGGCTTATGTATCAATACATACTAGCCGAAATAATTTGTATCAGCAAACGAATGAAGAATTCGTTATAGACTGTAGTTACGTAAAGGAAATCTCCCACACTATGATGACGATGAGTGTAGTTTTCTAAAAACTGTGTTCAATAGCACAGGATATGATTTTTTTCCTAGTCTCTTCAATTTCTGTATCCTAGTCATCCTAGTGTATAGCTTTATTGTCTTGCCACGAGGTATTCCGCCAAAAGATACCTAGTCTTTTGGCTATAATCTGAAATCTCACCAAAAACATTCTGTAAAAAACTAGCCAACTCTCGATGAAGCTGCTTGTTTATCTCTAAAAAGTAATGAAATCTAGACAAAGTCGTACCAAGTCTAAGGTTCATTACTGCGATTTCTTTATTATTATAGTTAATGTTGGTGTTGCAATTTCAGCGACTAATGTCTATGGAAAAACTACGCAACTAAATATAGATATAGTACACATTTACTTATAAGTCTACTTAGTTATAGAATAGGTTCAGGCGTCATTTAGCAGAAATTCATGAATGAATGAAATGAAGATCGTTGTAAAATGTTATCTATAAACAGTGTACTAATGATTATATTTGTATGTTTCAGGCAACGGGCATGACGCCCTTGATGTACGCAGTGAAGGACAATCGGACCTCGTTCGTGGAGCGGCTCATCGAACTCGGCTCGGATGTCGGCGCCAGGAATAATGTGAGTATTCAAATATATATAAACAAAAAAGCGGCCAAGTGCGAGTCGGACTCGCCCATGAAGGGTTCCGTATCAGCAAGTAACATCATATAAAAGTTCTTGTAGTTCGTTGTAACTTTGATCGATGTTTTAGTAATAGTGGAAGGGAAATTTCGGTTTATGATTTATGACGTATTAAAAAAAAACTACTTACTAGATCCAGTTCAAACCAATTTTCGTTGGTAGTTTGCATGGTAATGTACATCATATATTTTTTTAGTTTTATCGTTCCCTTATTTTAGAAGTTAGAGGGGGGGGACACACATTTTACCACTTTGGAAGTGTCTCTCGCGCAAACTATTCAGTTTAGAAAAAAAATATATTAGGAACCTAAATATCATTTTTGAAGACCTATCCATAGAAACCCACACATATGGTTTAGATGAAAAAATTTTCATTGAGTTTCAGTTCTAAGTATGGGGACCCCCAAAATTTACTGTTTTCTTTCTAATTTTTTGTGAAAATCTTAATGCGGTTCACAAAATACATCTACTTACCAAGTTTCAACAGTATAGCTCTTATAGTTTCGGAAAAAAGTGGCTGTGACATACAGACGGACGGACGGACGGACGGACGGACAGACAGACATGACGAATCTATAAGGGTTCCGTTTTTTGCCATTTGGCTACGGAACCCTAAAAATGGACAAATATTTGGTGATTTACATACCTACCGGTGTGCTAACTTGAAACTAAGTAGAGCTATTGTGGGTATCTCGGTGGGTATTATAATAAAGTTTTCTAATAAACAAACAGCACACAAAGTCAAAATTGGTGTATTTTACGCACGGATTAGTAGGAACACATATAGTTTATTTCGATGAAGAACTTCGAAATAACTTTTACAAACAATAAATACATTAATTTTCGACGAAATTTGATTCTTTTACTGGGCACATGGCATGCTTTATACTGTTGCTGATGTAAATTAGGCAGTTCCTGAAAAATGCTATATGAACCTCTTATCTAATCTATCGTCTGAAAGGAAGTTTTTATTTATATAATTATTTTTAGGATTTTCTCAGAGACTTTTATTATCTAAATACAAATACCATCCTACTATCCTACTAATATCATAAACGCAAAAGTTTGTGAGTATGGATGTATGTTTGTTTCTCTTCCACGCAAAAACTACTAAATGGATTTTTAAAGGAGAAACTTTACAATAATATAGCTTATACATCAGAATAACACATAGGCTACTTTTTACCGCGGGAAAATACTTCTTTCCCACGGGAAAACCTGTTAACGCGGGCAGAGCCGCGTGGTGGAAAGCTAGAATTATATAAATCAAATTAGTTTGTATTGTATTTAGTTGCTTTGTGAAGTCGACCTCTGGTAATAGTTAGCTTTTTTCAATTTTTGTGTAGTTATAGGTATAGTAAACGGGTAATCAGCATGTCGACCAACTTTTATACGGCCGCTAATTGTGGCGATACGGCTCGCAAGTGGAACGAAAGAGTAATTTTCTAGGCGCTTTTGAGTCGCGACCCACTGGTAAAGGGCTCAACCATCACTGCACGCGAATATTTGATAAGTATAGCTAGTGCAAAAAATCAATTTAGATTGAGTATCTGTGGCATTGCCTGTCTTCTTTTGGCACGTGTCTTATTTCTCTCTATCTGGTGAACCCGTTCTAAATTTAATGAAAATTCTTAAGAAATTGATGATCTTTTCAAATCAGTCCGATTTGTTACTTTGATACATTATCGGTTCGCCTAAAAAAAAAGATGGCCGAGCTGATATACATTTAGGTACTTTTATTTTTTATTCTAAGGGGTTTACGTTCTCCAGAAGCTCTCTTTCTTATTTTACCTTTTGTAGTTATTTACGGGAGAGGCAGAATTTTTAAAATAAATGAACTTATTGCTACAGAGCTGTAATGCGCCATAATAGGTACCACTAGAACCGTCGTCGCGGCGTCGTCATGTCATGACAGTTAAAAAACAAACGATATAAATATTTACGCAAAGAGAAGACCATGGATATCACATCATTTTTATATGTACAAGGTACAGTAGCCAACACATGTGGCTGGACATGTTGACCTTGAGACCGCGTATTCCATAGCGGCATATGTACAAAGCCTGTTTATTATTTATTCTGTGGTAGCGGTAGTAGTGAATTTCGTAGAGCTAATGTCCAACCGCATGTGCTGGTTTCTGTACTTATTAAATCCTTACTATCCGCAGTACTTTTAAAATCCATGGCAAAAACTGATCGTTGACTAGATAAATATATCATTGTCATCATCATCATTATTGGCCTTGTAGGTCTATTTTAGAAGACTTATGTTTTTTAATATATATTTTTTATTATTCAATGATTTATAAAATCAATAACGTTTCGGTAGGTTTTATATTTCGGGTATTCTACTTAGAATATTATTATCAGTAGGTACCTATGTTTTTTCGACACTCATAAAAAAAAGTTATACAGCAAGGAATGATAATTGAAAATTAAGTTGATCAACTCACTCTAAACCAATGTCACCAAAATGTTGCTGATTACGGCCAAAACTTATTCAAATAGGCTCCAAATCATTATCAGGCTCTTTAGCTCTATCAGGTACTAAAAGAACAAATAAATACGTGTTCTTCCTTGATAAAAATAACCTTCTACCTTACACTTAAAACAGCTATTCAAAACAATCGTCATTTACCGTGAATGATGTCCTTTGTGAATTAAAGTTGGTAAGTAAAGAAAGTCACTTAACTTTTTAGCAGTTATAATAAATAGCAGCCCGCCCTACGAAACCAAAGCTACATGCCTGCCGTCACAGATGGCGCGATAACCGCGATTTATGCTCATAACCTATAAGCGACCATTTCGGCCTCTTTGTTGGTTAATAACTTGTAGTCTTAGTTGGCTGGCTTATAAAACTGCGGTGGTGTAGTAGTTATATTTATATATCTATAACCGTTGTCATCGTAACGGAGGCTGTCGCAGTTCGATCCCTACCTTCTGATATTAAGTTTAAAATATCATCGTATTTCCAATAACGAATGCGATGCTGCTGGCTGCTTAACTCTACAAATACAAGAGGCGAGAGTTGTAGTAACACCTCCCTAAACAGAAATACCTTAGTCATTTGTCTAATCGCAAAATAGTCTATCTAATCATGAACTCTAACCTAAGAGGGGCATAGATAATGCGCAGCGAAAAAAAACTAGCTCTTACATCAGGGAATGGTCATAGGCTGCAGTCAGAGATCAACACAGGACTTCTGTCATAGGAATGCCCTTACAACACCCTAGACCGCAGTGCAGTTGTAAGTACTATTGCAGACGCGGCCCTAGATGGTGAAGGTAAAGCAAACTAGGGAGACATTTATATGTTACGTATATTAGCGAATATTACAAGCTTTGCGAATAGAAAATATCATCTGGCTCGTAGCGAGGATTGCAGCTGTCCCCGTGGCAGCAGCCAAACCCTATATTACTTTTCATAGTGTTTCATAATAAATAGCTCAAAAATGCGGGAATAGGTTGCCAGTACGATAGTGGCGAGCAAGTAGGAAGCATGCACGCCACAGTAGGTACTTAGGTGTCTCAGCATCAGCGGCACAGATCAGCAGCGGGCTGATTTCCCAACCTATTTTAAAGCTGTAGTCAATCGTAGTAGGTGGTAAGGATTTGATCGAACAGAGTCTTTATCGTCAAGAAAATATAAAGACTCCTCCCTCCTTTTTTCATAAATCTCAATCGTGCCGTTTAACATTCGTTTCAATATCAGTGTCCTACAGACATACCATAATATAACCCACCTACTAAGTATTTCATAAACTTCGCTCTCTACTAGAGGGGTTATTATTTAATGGCAAACAACCGCGTGGATGGAATACTTAACATGCATGTTTCAGTCAAATTCTCAAGAACAATTTTCAGCAAGCTAATATGTAATCAAAGAACAATCAAATGCCCCTGAGTCAGAATGACTAACCGGTTCCAGTGGTCCGTCGTCATCACCTGATAACCATCTCAGCAATGACGAAAGCTGAAAGTCAAAAGTTAAAGTACTGCGGCCAATTTATTGTGATTCAGGGTCTTAGTAGATTTATCATTAGCATACGAGTATACGTCCCTTTGTTTACCTTCGCTCCTGTCGCAAAATCGGCGTATCAAGCTTTGAGCGGAAAGCTCTACCCCAAGGTATATTATATATATACCCACGAATCTAAGGGCGGCTTGATGGAGCCTCGGACCTCGGCCTTGATATTATGGAAAACATCGTAAAGGAGACGTCGGCTCTGCCTCTACAACTAAGTATATTGAATAAAGCCGCGCCTCCGCCAGGTAACAATTACCAGAACGGTATTGAACACCAGGGCTAAGTGTGACCTGAACTCTGGCTGCTTTAATTGCGTCCGTGATCTCACCATCTGATTTCATCTAGGACAGTAAAGATTTGTTTAGGTCAGCGTTTAGACTGCGTGAAAAAGTATGGGAAATAACCCACATCCATAGAGTAAGGAAAGATTTTGTTTTTTAGTATAGAGATGTAATATAAGTACCTAGACCTGATTCCGTCAATACCTCAGTGGTTTGGTACTGAGATATCTTTGTTTTCCGTCAGTATCGTCCTAGATAGCTGCATGCCCTTCAGAGCAATCTCAACCCCCAGACAACCTCCCCCCGCAACTGAAATAGTTTACAAAATTTGTTTCTTTAAGATTTGCTTGTATTTAGTCTGTGTAGTGTTCAATATTCTTTGCTTACACCTCACCACATGAAGAGTGGGAAATTTTAACGTATCGAGCTTTACCGTCTGTTGCTGCTCTTGACTGAGGCTCTTGATTTAGTATATTATTATGGAAGGTTAGGGTAGAGAGTTTACAGCTACTTTGCAACCGCCATGTAAATTACAATCACGCGACTGAAAGATTTGCAAACCTTTCTATGTTATTGTGTGGGCCAAATCATATAAAACCTACAATTATGAAACTTACGGAAACATAAAACATGTTTTACGATCCTAAGAAAATGAAAATACTTGTTGGTAAATTCAAATAAGCACACAGCTTCACGGGTTATTATCATCAACTTTTTATAATTTTTCAAAAATGTTACACAGCCAGAGGGAGTAAAATGGTCCTCAATTGATACGGAACGATCCTTCCAGACATGATCGACATTGGTCACCATGGCAGTCTCTAAACGGACTTATCCAAGTTGACCAAAGTTACTTTTAGTTTCTTCTTAGACTTCCTTTTTTTTTTTATCGGTCGCGGAGTAGGCACTAGTCCTTTAACGGTAGTTCCTGCCAAAATGAAACTAAGAAGTCATTTGGAATGAAATTCATATTACTTTACCGTGTATTTGTTGTAAATTTACTTACTTAGGTACTTGTAATATAAGCGAGTGCACTGGTATAGTTAAAGTTAATCTTTCGTTAATTATTGTGTTGCGTAGAAGCACGCAACTTTGTTTGCATTCTAGAAGCAAACCAATTAATTCCAATCTGCCTGTTAGCTGAAGGGTTGAATCTTAAGTATAAAACTACCTATAAGTTGGTTCAAGCTGCTATGTACTTAAGCCGAGTTGCGTGTAGACAAAACCTAAGAGAAGAAAGTCTAGTATTAGATAAGATTACCAATAACAAGATCACTTGATTGGACTATTTACAATATGCTCTAAACTTTTCCATATACTTCGGCTCATATATTCATTCGACCATCTGTTTAACAAGTTTAGATACCAACTGTTTAAATTTCCTGATTTTTATTGTTAACATAATACCTATTTACCTATCACATATTTCAGTCATATAATACGTAATAATAATAAATTGAGCCCGTACTTAAACGTAACTTATACAAAACATAAAAATATGAAGCGTGTTTAAGTTCATCATCATCATCATCATCATCATTTCAGCCGAAAGACGTCGACTGCTGGACAAAGGCCTTCCCCAAAGATCTCCAAGACGATCGGTCCTGCGCTGCCCGCATCCAGCGGCTTTCCACGACCCTTACCAGATCGTCGGTCCACCTTGTGGGGGGCCTGCCCACGCTACGTCTTCCGGCGCGCGGTCGCCATTCGAGAACCTTTTTGCCCCAACGGCCGTCGGTTCTACGCGCAATGTGCCCAGCCCACTGCCACTTAAGTTTAGCGATTCTTCGGGCTATGTCGGTGACTCTGGTTCGCCTACGGAACTGATCATTTCTGATTCGATCACGCAAGGAAACTCCAAGCTTAGCCCTCTCCATCGCTCTTTGAGTGACTTTAAGCCTTTTTATGAGGCCCATTGTAAGCGACCACGTCTCGGATCCATAAGTCATCACTGGCAAGCAACACACATTGGTCAAAGACTTTTGACTTGAGACACTGCGGTATTAGGGACGAAAAGATATTGCGCAGCTTCCCGAACGCTGCCCAGTTTAAGTTTAAGTTCACATGCCATGGATTGGATGAATATTTGAATGATAAGAAAGCTTGGTGTGTAGAGACTTCAGCTCGACACTAGAAACGCTGTGCTTAATCTAAGGTAATATTATTACTAAAATTTGTTTGTAAAAACCTACGTAATACTCTACTTTACAAGAACCAGTCATGGATTTGTCTATACGCGTCCGGCCTGTAGGAAGTTCGTAAGTCAAGAGCCGGCACACGCGATGCAGTCACAATAGCAACGTCCGTACCTTAGAAATATTTGTATAGTCAAGTTATGAGTATTTCACATACCTACTACGTCATATTCGCACTATGTTAGCGTAGCCAAGTAAAGCGTCTTTACCGTGATTCAGATTCAACTCGAATATTTTAATGGGGAGAGACAGACTGATAGCAAAGCTATATTACCTATCTGCTAGAAATTATTATCTATCTTTCTTTCTATTAGCTAGAGATGCATTAATTGCGTGTTTGTGTAATTTAAAGCCTGACTAGAGAAATAAATAACCTGTTTTGGGGATCCACGTGTATATTTTTGTGTTTATGGCAACAATTTTTCTTATAAAATTAGTTTCCTTGAAATACCGCAATATAGCGAAGTTTTTTATTTCTCTGGTTGGGCTTCTACTACATCAACCTGTTCACGGATAAATATAACAAACTAACAAACTATACTATACTATACTATATAGTATAGTCTCTGTCTAGTTTGAAGTGATACGAAGTATTTCAGAAAAGTTTATTTACTCCAGCAGTAACATGTAGGTAGATGTAGCAAATATTTACTGTTTCTGTGAAGCAGTAGTTATATCTGATAGTGCTCCTTCTATTGGCGTCCTATTAGTTTATTATTTTATCCCGGTGGAGATCCGTCGAACAAATATAACTTTGTGAGACTTTCCTCAGTTTGGTTAAGACATTGCAGGCTGAATCACCTGTTTGTCCGAAAAGAAAGATATTATGACTCCGTGTTTCGGAAAGCACGTAAAGCCGTCCCGGCTACTTTCTACGGATGTAGTCGTTATAGGAGCCATGTCGGAAATCTAAGGCGACTCAACAATTCCGACACCAGGGTTTGTGAGGTAGGTTAACCTCGAAACCTACTCGATTAGAAAGAAGATTATATGGAATCCTTATTTGCAGGACAACTACAATGTCCTCCACATATCAGCGATGTACTCCAGAGAAGACATCGTCAAGTTGCTCCTGTCCAAACGAGGAGTCGATCCGTTTGCCACCGGTGGAGTAAGTATCTACAGCATATCTGCAGTAAAATGTTAAAGTATACAAATTCAATTTAGAGTTCTTTGTAAGCTGAGCGTGAGGTGAAACCCACGTGACGATTATTTAAGATTTGAAGAGAAAAATATAAAGACTAGATCTAAAGAATGAATTCAGAAGATCTACCTACTTTTTGACATCGTTAAAATTGTAAAGAAAAAATAAATAATGACATGAAAATTAACTAACTACTTATACTGTAACAATCCGTATAATAGTATCATCATTATCATTATTAGTATAAATACTAAAAATGTTGATTCAGTAGAGTGATTTAATTTGCACAGAGTCGACAACAAACTGCAGTCCATTTGGTGGCGAGCAGACAAACCGGCACAGCCACCAGCATCCTCCGAGCTCTCCTCACAGCAGCAGGCAAGGACATACGACTCCGACCTGACGGGGTGAGTGACACCAACCAACTCTGAACTTTCCCGAAGTCAACTATCGATCTACGCAATAATAAACGGATGTACATGCGAAATTGAAATTGTAAAATTACACGATATCTTTGTGGAGTGATAGCGATCAATTTTGAACTTTACGGTTTAAAATGTTAGGAGCAGTGATCGGTTGCGATGGGTAGTTTCGGACGGTCGGGATGCAGATCGCGTGCAGCGGAGTCACAGCCTGGCACCGCCACCCGCCGGCGATTGAGGAACTACCCCAAAACGCCCCAAGCACCGCTGTAAACAAAACACCCCCGAATTCCACTAAAACATTTCAATAAAGCAATAAAAAGTTATAAAACTGGCGAGTAAGGCGAGTCCTCACGTGAGGCCGGCTCCACACACCGTCTTGACGAATATTAATGGTGGGCTAACTGGCGTCGGCTGGACGCCAAGGCTGCGGCTAAGGACGTTCCAATACACCGCGACAACTGGGCCCACCCCCCGCGAATAGAAACTAGCTAATTATCCGGCGAGCTTTAGCCCCCGCAAACGTCACAACGCGAATTTACAATGCAAATCACTCGCGGAATATTAGTTATAACGTCAGCGCAGAAACTCAAAATTACAAATTTTAATACAATACGTCTCAGTCGGTCCTTCGGCGCGACCAGAGGAAGGCAGCTTTGCGATGGCTTAGCTCGACTGTGCCTGCGCAATGGAGGAGCAAGTATGTATCATCTCGTGAGCGTTTGGCGTTAAACACCAGAATGGTTATATCTATTGGATCGAGCCAGCACGACAGGCGATCGATTTTATGTTCAGTTGAACCGCCTACGAGATTGCCATTCCCATAAGTTGCAAATTATTGTCTATAGTGCCACGGTTCGGAAGCTATTCGTGCAGTGCCAATCCGCAGCTAGCGTGAGTTGGTGTCGAGGCGGTGCAGTGCTTGGACTCGGCTCACTGCGGACGCGAGCAACATTTCCGCTAAAGTTATGAGTGCCCCATGAGGTCACAATGGCCGACGGGAGGGATTCACGGGACGCTCCTCGCAGCGCGAGTTTGAGCACGCGGTCTGTTAAAAGCCCGCCGGCAAACCTCCAAGTAAAAGACCTTCAAAAATTAGAACTCAGCTTCGTTGAGTTGAATAAGGAAAGAGCGAAGCAGAAGGAGTGGAAAAAGTTAATTAGGGATATGGTGTTCCAGAGGGGGAAGGTCCCGCTGCTGCTGGCGGTGGAAGCTGGCAACCAGAGCATGGTGCGCGAGCTACTCAGCGCGCAAACCGCCGAACAACTCAAGGTATGTCTGACAGTGAATGTTGAATGCTTTTACCAAATAGAAAGCACTCAAAGGTAAAAAAAACTTTGATCGTCATCATAATTTTTAGATTAATATTTTGGTAATTGCAAAAGCAGGCTTTCGAAAACCTAATTTAATCTAGCTAATTTAAATCAGCTTCCTGTCACAGACGATAGTAAATTCCTTTTAGCAAATCAATAGCTTTCGAAAGTCTGGCAAAAGTTTTACTTGCTTACTGTCACGCAACATCAACATTATATGCATTTGCACAAAAGACAGCTTTCTGTCTTCGCAAGTTTTGTTACCTACTACGATTATAGGTTTAAGCTTAGAAAACTCAGTGCACTAGCTTGACTTGAAACGAATAGGGTGTGTTTTGTGTTTGACATTTGCGTGCTTATGAAAAAGAAGAGCCAATTGAACAAAGAAGACTATGAAGAGACAACCAAGAACTCTAAACGCTTCTTTCAGTTTTGTTTATCAGTTCGTAATTGTTGTTATTTTGCTCAAAGTAAAATTTTCTTAAAAAGAAAAGTGGTGTAGTAGCCGTGTATTTGTGTCTCAAATAGTTGTTTTTTACAAATATAAAAGGACCCATTTCATCCAGGCCTCGACACCTGCCGGTGACACTGCGCTTCACCTCGCAGCTAGACGAAGAGATGTCGATATGGCGAGGATACTGGTGGACTACGGAGCAGCAGTGGATGCCACCAACGGTGCTGGTCAGACCGCTCTTCATATAGCTGCGGCCGAGGGGGATGAACCACTTGTGAAGTACTTTTATGGAGTCAGAGCTAATGCAGCTATAGCTGACAATGAAGGTACTTTATATACCTAAGTTAGACTTTTTGGGGCAGAAGCTCCTATAACTTTGTTACTAAGTCCATGGTAGCACCTCATTTCTGATTATCATGCGAAATATTTCATATTACTGCTTATATATAATATTAAAGGCCTCCCACATCTTTTTTTATTCCTACTCTAAAAGATTAAATATAATTTTTAGAACAAAAAACGTAGAACGAGCCATAGACTAAAACGAAGCAAGAAAATACTATTAGCATAAAGACAATATTATCATTTTACCTAATCTAGTGCATTTAAAAGTATAGAATCGACTAGATGTTTTCTGTCACATATTCTTATAAATTAATTGTATTTCAATACCCGCACTTTTCCTTAATAGGGTGAGCTGAGGTTTAGTTGGATTCCGATCATACGGAACAGGTCGCAGAGCCGCTGGATGCGGGCAGCGCAGGACCGATAATTGTGGAGATCCTTGGGGGAGGCCTTTGTCCAGCAGTGGACGTCTTTCGGCTGAGATGATGATGATGATGGAACAGGTTTGAGTATCTTATAAATCCATATTTTTTTACAGACCGAACCCCTATGCATCTGGCAGCCGAAAACGGCCATGCAGCCATCATAGAACTTTTAGCAGACAAGTTCAAAGCCTCCATATTCGAGAGGACCAAAGATGGAAGCACTCTTATGCACATCGCGTCACTTAACGGACATGCAGATTGCGCCATGATGCTTTTCAAGAAGGGGGTTTATCTTCACATGCCAAATAAGGTAGATGAAATTCATGTCTGATATTGAAAATTCTTGGAATAGATCGACAATTCTCGTATACTAAGTTCTATGCTTTGGTTCTATGGCTGTAGATGCCAGAGATAACATTGTATTAAATTATGTGTTAAGTCATCCAATTAAAAACATCGTAATTTTCCCACATTTAATATAACAAATAAAAATTTGTGTTTCAAGTTTTATGTATTAAGTCATCCAAATAAAAACATCGTAACTAATTCCCACATTAAATTTTAACATTAACAAATAAAAACTTTCAAGGTTATACCCAGAGAAGACATAAAAAACTGCTAATAATATCTAATAACTTAATTCAAATTTATGCATGGCCTAATTAAGGGAATATTTTAGGAATTGTTTGACGGCTTTAGTACTTTTTCATTGAGACTTTTCTAATCAGTGGTAACGTGACGCGTGCCCTTGAACGGAACGGAAATGGAGCTACTCGTTTTGAAAATAATGTACTAGAAAAAAGTGTGTTACGCCGCTTTTAACATTGGTTATAAAACTACTTTAATATATTGGTTCTTTATATCGGTTTTAGTCATTTTCACGTGCATTTGCGGAGGTATTACCTCGAGGCATTCGCAAGCAAGAACACCTAAGGTTACGTTTGTCACGCGATTCGCGACTTACTCACCACGTACAGATTGCTTTTCTGTAATTTTATTTTAGATTATTGGGGTTTTAATTGACGTATTAAAATTTTTAAGACTTAATTTACTGTAGCTACTTACACGAAACGTACTGGCTATGTGTCCAACTATGTAGAGTAAACTTACATGCAATAGGCCAATTTTTGTTTGTTTCGTGAGACTTGAAATTGGATTAGGTAGTTAAAAGTTCAGGTACGTAAAGTAGTGTGTTAAGCTACATAAGTCATATTCTAGTGTAGGTTGTTTAAAGCTTCTTTTTGGTGGGCGGTTTGTTTACATACAATATAAATATGTAGGCCCTCCCTACCTCCTAAATTAATATGTAGTGGTCGGAAAGAGCGAGCCGTTTTCTAACCTTGTGTTCTATACACCAATATTTTCTTTTAATTTTCCTTTCTTCGAAGAATACATACATAGTAGTACCGAAAAACGAAATACCAGAAATTCAATGGCATATCCATAGTTTTAATAATGTCAGCCCCCGACATTCCGATATTGTAATCTTCTTTCAGGATGGAGCGAGGAGCATCCACACTGCAGCCAGATACGGCCACGTCGGTATAATCAACACACTGCTGCAAAAAGGCGAGAGTGTTGATGTTACCACAAACGTAAGTACTGTTTTAGTATTAGTAGCAGTTTACACCAAGTCAAAGTTGCGCAGTTTTCAGGCAATTGAATCACTCTATATATAGCAAAAAAAGAAACTACCAAGAAACTCACGCCTACCATGAGATTAATGAATAGCTCTGGTCCCATGCGAAAGTTCGAATTGAACAATCCTGAATAAAGTTTTTAAATTTCAAAACTGTTTTTAACTACTTTGTGTTTTAGTAGTATTTTCCCATTCTTTATTCCAGGATAACTACACGGCCCTTCACATAGCAGTTGAGTCCTGTAAACCAACTGTAGTGGAGACTCTGCTGGGGTATGGAGCTGACGTCCACGTGAGGGGAGGGAAGCAAAGAGAGACAGCTTTGCACATAGCTGCCAGAATAGCTGAAGGTGAGACTGGCATAAAAAGCAAGGATTCTACTGCTTCTCGAGTCTATAAAACATAAGTACCTGTTATACACTCATTCCTGAAAGTGAGGAAAATTTTGAAATATTGAGTATGTCTGTCATATTTAAATCTTTACCTAAAATTAACGAAAGAACAAATATCTCAACCAACGACGTAAATAATTTAGATACCTACAGGATAATACTCTCAAACGTCAAGCAAAAATAGAATATTTTAAAAAGAGGTATTCTCAGTTTAAATAATCCATATTCTTTAGTACTTGCTGAGTTTTATGTCAGAAAGCTTACCCGCAGAAACCGCAATCTTTAACAATCGTGATGTAGTGTCTATCCCGATAAAGTACCTACGCCATAAACCTTTGACAGGAACCGTATTTTACGTTGATGTCTATGACATTAAAATAAATAAGATTTTCCCTCTCTAATTTCATGCCTACAATGTATCCTAACAACCAAATGATGAAATTGATGATACACCTATAGAAATGTTTAATGGTAGGTAAAAAACCTACTGCAAAATGCTACATTTGCAGAAAGAGTGAAATCACGAAACTTTTTGATTATTCCATCCTCTCGCTTTGTGTGGTGTGTGTATAATAAGAATACCTATAAAAAAGTATGACAATGTAGATGTCTTTATGGACTACATTGTAGATTTATTGACGCGATGCTACATCTGACATCAAATTATTCCAGGTGACAAATGCGCCTTGATGTTATTAAAGTCCGGGGCAGGTCCAAACAAAGCAACAGAAGACGGTATGACTCCGGTCCACGTAGCAGCGAAGTTTGGGAACCTCACTACTCTTTTGCTATTGTTAGAAGATGGAGGAGACCCTTTAAAGAAAACTAAGGTATGTTCAATTTTGTATTTGAAAGGCATACGTAAGTAGGTACCTAAGTGCTTAGTAATTCTAGAATAATACAACTATCTTATTTTTTCTATTAAATACCAGATTGGTGAGACTCCTCTTCACATGGCATGTCGAAGCTGTAAACCAGATATCGTGCGGCATCTTATAGAATTCGTCAAGGATACGAAAGGGGAAAGCGTTGCCATTTCATATATTGATTCAGTCGACGAGGATGGTGCCAGTGCCTTACACTACGCTTGCAAAATCGCTAGAGAAGAAGTTAAATTACCAGGAGCTGACAAAGATGTTGTTAAATGTCTAATAGAAAACAAAGCTGACGTTAATTTACAAACAAAACAACATCATGATTCGGCTTTTCATTTTTGTGCAATGGCTGGTAACAACGATGTCATGATGGAAATGATTCAACAAATGTCTGCAGCTGATGTAGGTAGAGCATTAAACAAGCAAAATTCTATAGGCTGGACTCCGTTATTAATAGCATGTCATCGAGGGCATATGGAACTTGTTAATACTTTACTCTCTAACCATGCTAGAGTGGACGTGTTTGATGTAGATGGACGATCAGCTTTACATTTAGCTGCAGAACATGGTTATTTACAAGTTTGTGATGCGTTGTTAACTAATAAAGCTTTTATTAATTCAAAAGCAAGAAACGGTCGTACTGCTCTGCATTTAGCAGCTATGAATGGTTATACGCATTTAGTAAAATTTCTTATAAGAGACCATAATGCTGTAATAGATGTACTTACATTAAAAAAGCAAACTCCCTTGCATTTAGCAGCAGCAAGTGGCCAAATTGAAGTTTGTAAACTGTTACTTGAACTTGGAGCTAATATAGATGCTACTGACGAATCTGGGGAAAAACCTATACACGCTGCAGCTCAAAACAATAATTCTGAAGTAGTACAATTATTTTTACAACAACATCCTAACCTTGTGATGGCGACAACAAAAGACGGAAACACTTGTGCTCATATAGCAGCTATACAGGGGTCAGTAAAAGTAATTGAAGAATTAATGAAGTTCGACAGGACAGGGGTGATAAGCGCCAGGAATAAGTTAAATGATTCTACAGCACTTCAATTAGCTGCTGAAGGCGGTCATGCTGACGTAGTTAGAACGCTAGTACGAGCAGGAGCCTCATGTACAGATGAAAACAAACAAGGCATGACAGCAGTTCATTTAGCGGCTCAACATGGTCATACAAATGTATTAGATGTCATGAGATCAACTAATACGTTAAGGACGTCAAGTAAAAAGTTGGGATTGACACCATTACACATAGCAGCATATTATGGCCAAGCAGGTCGATATAAAATATTTTAAACTTAATATTATTTATCTTTATAATTAGTTTAGGTTGTTTGACGAACGATTTTATTTTACAGAAACTGTAAGAGAATTGTTATCTTTTGTACCTGGGACTGTAAAATCAGAAGCGCCGACTGGAGTATCACTCGTGCCAGTATTAGGTTCAGAATCAGGTTTGACTCCTCTACATTTAGCAGCATACAATGGCAACGAGAACGTTGTCAGGTTGCTGCTAAACTCTGCCGGAGTACAGGCTGATGCGGCTTCAAACGAAAATGTAAGCAATTAACCGTATAAGAACCAGTTAATACTAATTCTATTCTATTCTATTCTATTCTATTCTATTCTATTCTAATTTCTTATCCATTACTTGTTTTTGCATTGTTTTATTACAACGCTAAAGTTTACGTTTTCCTTAATACTTACATGTATTTATAAGTATGGATGGTACCCTTATCATTACGATACATTATTGACTGTTCTATAATTTAAAAATTCATTTAAAAATTATTTTTCTTTAGGGCTTCAACCCGCTTCATCTTGCTTGCTTCGGAGGGCATATGTCTATTGTAGGGCTTTTATTGAGCAGATCAGCTGAATTACTACAAAGTACAGATAGACACGGAAAAACTGGGCTCCATATAGCATCAACCTATGGACACTATCAAATGGTTGAAGTTTTATTAGGCCAAGGAGCGGAAATCAACGCAACAGACAAAAATGGATGGACCCCCTTACATTGTGCTGCGAAAGCGGGACACCTAAATGTTGTGAAACTATTATGTGAATCAGGAGCGTCACCAAAAAGTGAAACCAACTTAAACTGTGCTCCAATCTGGTTCGCTGCTTCAGAAAATCACAATGATGTTTTAGAATATTTATTACATAAAGAACACGATACTCAGTCATTGATGGATGACAAGAGGTT
The DNA here is from genome assembly GCA_948473455.1 of Teleiodes luculella. Lineage (NCBI taxonomy): Eukaryota > Metazoa > Arthropoda > Insecta > Lepidoptera > Gelechiidae > Teleiodes > Teleiodes luculella. Next base: position 11,609,700 of record OX419587.1, read on the forward strand.
TGTTTATAATCTCATGGTGTGTTCAAAAAACCACAATAACATTCCAATTGAAGAGTTTATATTAGTTTCACCGGCACCTGTTGACACGGCTGCAAAATTATCAAATATTTACATCGTCTTGTCTACTAAGGTACGAATTGAAGATATGTTACTATGAGAAAATATGACCTTTTTCATGTACCTATTTAAGGTTTCAATTGTCTTATACTTAAAAGTGAATCATAACCATGTGTATCGATTATCATTGTCTTCCATAACAGGAAAAGGAGCGTGCCAAAGACCTTATAGCGGCTGGTAAACAATGTGAGGCAATGGCCACTGAATTACTGGCCCTAGCTGCAGGCGCTGATTCAGCGGGGCATATTCTTACTGCCACAGATAACCGAAACATTGAGTTTTTAGATGTATTAATAGAAAACGAACAAAAAGAAGTCATAGCCCACACGGTCGTCCAGAGATATCTTCAGGTAAAAAATAGGTAACTTCAACTGCTTTAAAAAGAGTTTTCTAAAAGTATGTCACAATAATGACCCGTTCAACTTGTTTCAGGAACTCTGGAGAGGGGCCCTCAAATGGACGGGCATCAAAATTATGTTCCTTTTCTTCGCATTTATAATTTGTCCACCAGTTTGGCTGGTATTTTCTCTTCCACTAGGTCATAAATACAATAAGGTTCCAATAATTAAGTTCATGTCGTATTTAACTTCCCATATATATTTAATGATATTATTATCTTTAGTAGCTATAACGCCTATTCATAATTCTATATATAGAGATAGCTTGGTGCCGAGATGGTACGAGTGGATGTTACTCATATGGTTGAGTGGTCTCTTGCTCTTCGAGCTCACCAATCCGAGTGACAAATCTGGGTTGGGTTGGATCAAAGTAGCGGTATTAATGATGGGAATGATAGGTGTTGCTACCCATGTAATAGGCTGGATGTCAGTCCAACAAAAGTATTGGCCTACATTGATGTATTGTAGAAACCAGTGCTTTGCGCTCTCATTCCTACTAGCTTGTGTCCAGATATTGGACTTCTTATCCTTCCACCATCTGTTCGGACCATGGGCTATTATAATTGGGGATTTAATGAAAGACTTAGGAAGGTTTTTGGCCGTGCTAGCGATATTCGTATTTGGATTTTCTATGCACATTGTAGCTCTGAACCAGCCATTCAAAAATATTGAAAAACCTGAAGACAACAAAAATGCCAGAACAGCGAGAAGAAAGTTGTTCTCAGACGGTGAGTCCTTTTGTTTAGAACACATAACAATAGCATTATCATCTCACCTCACTGTCAATCGTTTTCCTTACCAATTCAATATCACTAAATATGTACAAGGCTTCAACTATACCTTTTACAATTTTATAACAAATAAAATTTTAATCAAGAATTTATTACACAAATAGATGGTAGTCAACGAATAAAAAGACAAATATTATACGACGTTGGAGAGTCGTACCGGAGGAAACAGGGGCCGGCATTAGGGCGTAAGTCGACATTAGACACGCACTACAGACAGAGGACTGTATATTCCTGTTACATTAGTGTCACCCTCAAATCTCGATGTGCTTTGCTCCTATACATCTAACCATGCAACCTGCACATATTATAATCGTGGAAGGTCATAATTTTCGCCAACGTATTACATTACATTACATCCGTTAGATATCTGTTACCATTTGCACTTTGTTTACACAAAGTGGAATGAGTGGAATGTGATAGGCCTATGTAAATATATAAACACGCTTTGCCATAATATATGTGTAAATGTTTAATTAGTTCAATGTTCGATTATGGCGCAGGCAGTGAATGCGCTGGTTAGAATGTCTGACAATGTTCAACACAATGCATATTCTGCTTCACATTGTATCCGTGGCAGCTTCGGATATGTTCCAGATATCGATGTGGACACAGAACATACATTGTGCGTCACGATCCTAGTTTAGTGGAATGAGTGGCCGACCTCACCGCATTTGATGGAGCAAGTTTATTTGCGCATGTGGCTGCTTATGTCCTGCGTTTTTTCACCGGTGTCTTGAGGTATATACTCCTTATTTTTATTGTCGATTTGTTTGGCTGTTTGTCGTCAATGTGGCGTTCTGCGCCCACGCTCTACATGTGTCCACAGCTGAATTAGAAGGTGGGGTGGATTGATGTAATGCTTGACAATTTTGATTCTTTAACATTACACGAACCAAATGTTCATTTTTAAACAAAATCAACTAATATACATTTCTACAAAAACATTACTCTACTTATTTTATTAACACACGTATCAATCTACCCCGTCCATACACGCAACCGTTAACTTAGTTGACGTACTAGTTTGTTAGACGTCTGGTCCTAGAAATATTGGCGCAGGGGGAGATTGATGCAGAGAACTTTACAAAACAAAGACACCTGACATAAACTCATCAACATAAACAGACAATGTTCTTAAAGCTTTGCATTAACCTACCTCTACCCGAAAATCGTGTCGATTTCAAAAAGAACCTGGTCCATGTGCGTGTTGTCTTCTAGCGACGTTGTCGACGGTCGAAGCGTTGGAGAGATTGTTCTTAGCCCTTCTTGGCCAGATCACACTTTCCGACCTGAACTACGTATCGCCGTTGCGGGACCCGTGGACGGCCAACCTCTTCAAGTTGGTCTTCGGAAGCTACTTACTGATGTCGGTCGTGGTGCTCGTAACGCTCCTCATTGCGATGATGTCGGACACTTACCAGCGCATTCAGGTAACTGCCATCTGCAAGGTGTGTTTGCATTTTGTTCACAGTGGTCATGAATCCCATATACTCCTTTGAGCTGCTGTTCTTCGCGGTGTTCGGGCAGACTACCACCGAGCAGACGAGGGTGAACAGAGGCGATAAGGACGCCCAACCACTCTGGACTAATTATCTCTTCAAAATCGTATTCGGGATCTACATGTTGGTGTCAGTAGTGGTGCTGATCAATCTACTCATCGCTATGATGTCCGACACCTATCAAAGGATTCAGGTAAACTATACGTAAGCGACGTGAGCTGAATTTTATGAGAGGACTCGATATGCATCCTTGATGAGCACGACAAAGGAATGAAGCAACTGTCGAATTTATTAATAACAATATTACTTCCTAAACCATAAAGTTGGTGACTTGGTGTTCAGAACGATTTCGACATTATGTGTAATATTACATGAAGGCTTCTCTTCTTGACATTAAAATAATTTATTCTTCTTGGTACACTGAACTGTACCACAAGTCTCAACCTCTACTCTTTTGAATTTACTATAAAATTTTACTTCTGGCTTAAATTTTTACAGACCCTTGGTAAATAAAATGTCATGCATCTTAATAATGAATATACTCTTCTTATTTGTACACTAAACAACATTAGCCTAAAGGCCTATGTAAAAAAAAAACATTTTTCTAGCGTTTTCATACAATTTCATAGCATTAAATAAGCTCAACAAATGTTTCGTCACAAAAATATGAATCTAGAATGCTATATTTCAATCCACATATGTTTAATTCATTAATTACTTCTGTTCCAACTTCTCTTCCATTGCTTATTAACTTAGATTTACTGCGGATATTTTCCAAATTGTTACTTATGTTCGTTACCTTCAAAAATCATTTGGTTGCACTCACACCTACTCGAATACGACCTTATCTTTTCAGTAGATAAATAAGTAGTAAATATTTAGGTCCTGTCCTACGGTTATTAATATTCATAACCTGCATAATATACAAATTTATCTCATAAATAAAATTCATATTAATTACGAGTATATTTGTACAATGATCTTAACTATCATTTACAATTTCTACTCTTACATAAGCCAACAACGTCTTTTAACAGTTAGGTATATCTATGGCAATTAGGCCCATTTATTTAGGTACTTAGTAAGCAATATAAGTCAGATATAAATTTATTTATACAGGGTCTTTGGTCCACCTCTTTATAGTCCTGATGGTCAGTTGATAAATAAAAACACCAAATCAAAGTGAGTTAAAATCTCAAGATTGAATTTTACTTCTCATAATAATATGACTTGTCATAAAAGTTACGTTTTATGAAAAACTAAATTTGGTAAATGAAAAACTAGTTCCGTCAGAAGAGATGTTCAGTTAACTTCAGTTTCATAAACTGCGTACCCTCTAGTCTAGAGAGGTTATCAGGTTATACTTAAGACCCTGTATAGATAAAAAGGTAACAAGAGCATAGTAAAACCTGTTTTTAGGTCAAGATAAACATTTATATTCTAATCGCCTCTTTTGCAGGGCTGATAGATAATGAACGAGTTTCTTACCTAACTAAAGCTAATACTACGTCAATTTATTAAATACTAGTAATTGGTACCTTTAGCTTTATGGTTAAGTAAAATTGTATGTATATTAAAACTTGCCTCCCTTTGCCTCCATTGTTTCCAAATATTTTCCGTAATCAAAGGTTATAATTATAACTCCAAATTTCAATTGTTTTTCTTTTAAATGTTTGACATTATTAAAAACACCTGTGTAACAAGTGTTTACGCAATTTATAAATTTTCCACAGTATTACTCATTTTCAATATAATAATTATATTGTGTTGTGATCGAGTCATTATTAAAACTAATGAAAGTATTTTATAAAAATTTCATCAAAATTTTGAAAATCATACAAAAATAATCTGATATTATCTTTTAAAGAAATAGCTATTTATTAGATAATAAACGTAGCCCTATTTTTATAATTGGTTTTATTGTGTTAAATCTGATTTCAATGCTTTATATATTATGGAAAACTGAAACAAAAAATTGTGTAGGTAATTTCGTATGGGAACCGAAAAAACGTAAGATGTAAAAAAAATAAAGACAAAAACAGGGACTACTGTAAATACTACGTAACATAAATTATAAAGCCTGACCAAAGAAATAAAAAACCTATTGTGGGGCCGCCACATGTATATTTTTATGTTTATAGCATGGTCCAAGAAAACAAGGTCTAACAAGAAGACCACGTACGTCATTTTGCCTATTCATCCTTGTCGAATGCGTGTAATAGACAAGGATGAACAACGCAAAATGACGTAGGCTTGTGTCAGTCACATGGTCTTCTTGTTAGACCTTGTTTTCTTGGACCATGGTTTATAAAAACAATTTCCATTATAAAATTAGTTCCATTGAAATTCCGCAATATGGCGAGATTTTTTATTTCTCTGCTCGGGCTTCACTACAACGTACAGGCTATTATTAAAGGCTTAACATTCTGAATAACACGTGGAAACACTGTCCGTCCCAGATACTCTAACAAAACACGACACATCAACAGGCACAATCTGACATCGAGTGGAAGTACGGACTGTCGAAGCTGATTAGAAACATGCACCGCACCAACACAGCCCCGTCTCCCCTCAACCTCGTCACCACCTGGCTCATGTGGCTCATTGCCAGGTGTAAGGTGAGTCAGATACTCTCAAACTTGCCCTGCCACCGTCAAAACTCAGAAAACAAATCGTTTGCCTTAACCATCTTCAAGACCCTGGAAGGATTTTGGCAATCTTTGTTGAATCCCCTATGCTGCGTCAACCCGTCCTTGGCATTTTCAAAATCAGCAAGCTCTCCTTTGTCATAGTAATCCAAAAATATTACAATCACACAACTTAGACTTACACAAGATATTGCTACTGACCTTACCCAATTGTTTAGGTCAAAATCAATCGAATTCGTTTATTAAAACTGTTTAGTTAAGCCACAAACTAGGAAAAACTTTTATGTAATCAAAATCGTACACTATATTCCATCAATCTGTAGAGTTTATGAATCTAAACATGGACTCACTGACTTACATGCATAGGCACCTATTAAAATTGAATTATCATAACCCTTCACACGTGAACTACAATCTAAACTCTGAATGGTAAGTGCCTTAGGTTACATACTGTCTACACCTATCTACTTCAAGTAAGACTCACAATCATGACTACGATACAAGACAATTCTACATAACATTACCCGAACCGTGAGTACTATACCACAACAATTTTCAAACATTTGTGTTCCTGTAAAAGCTGTTTTATCATCCAGTGAGTATTACAGGCCCAGTCAGACATCGAATGGAAGTTTGGTCTGTCAAAATTGATCCGCTTCATGGATCGATCCACCGCGGCGCCTGCGCCACTCAACTTGGTGACAACCTTGATTGTGTTGTTTATAACTGAGATGCATCAGATGATCATCGAATATAAGGAAAAGCGAATGGTAAGTATAAATTAGACCGAGGATGAAAAAGACGGCATGCGCTACGAATATTTGTTTAGCAGCACTGTGTGATCGTCTACCATTTTCAACGTAAGTGTGATCCCATTTCTGATATTAGTTTATTTTTAATTGTTGTTCTAGTTTTCTATATATTTTGTCAAATTTTGTAAAATGAAATGTCCAATCATTATTTTGTGTGTGGCGTGATATAACTTTACTGTGTTTAATTTATTCATGCTCAGTAGCACGTAATGCAACGTTTTTCAATTCAACACCACATAATGTGATACAGTAATGGTATTTTTTCAGGTGTGTATTATGCTTAACATTATGTGTCTCGTATCACGCTCTGTTTGTTCACGAAAATGTTCTGGTAAGGAATCTTACCGTAGTTTTGTAATAATGTGTTAATGTTTAAAACCAGGAGCGCATGAGCAAGAAGAAGCGACCAAGCCTGGTGCACATGATCGGGTTGAAGCGAGAAGACCAGCTCAGCGCAAGGTCCAAGGCTGGCGCCAAGTGGCTGTCCAAGGTTAAAAGAGGACAAGTCGTTCCAAAAGGTAGACAACTATCAAAGACACCAAATGATGGATAAAATCTTAGTCTGGGCTCGGAACCGTTTTCCGAAAGATCATTCATCGATGGAATTATAGGTCTACCAGGATCTGATGGCAAAAAAAGTTTAAAACATAGCGATTTTCATATGGAAACAAAAAAAGTCATCTGTCGTAGCTAATCTTCGAAACTGTTGGACCGATATGAATAAAATTTTGCATGGTGGTACCTTATATCCCCGGTCAACATCTTAGATAGTTTTTACCGCGGCAAAATATCTCATTGCTACGGAAAACTGCACGAAAAAGTCAAAAAACAAAGAGGGCGTAGCCGTGGGCGGACCGCTAGTAGCAAATAATTATAAATAATAATAATAATTAAATATATTATAAAGCCTGACCAAAGAAATAAAAAGAAACCTGCTCTAGGGGCCCCACGTGTATATTTTTACGACTATGGCAACATTTCCCTTATAAAATTAGTTCCCTTAAAATTCCGTAATATGGCGAGGTTTTTTCTTTCTCTGGTCGGGCTTTACTCAATATTATACTTATCTGTGTCTAGATTCCACGAGGCTATCAGTCGTCCACCTCAGTCCGCTGGGCTCTCAGCTCAGCTTGCAGAACACAACTCGCATAGAGAACGTCGTGGACTGGGAGATCATAGCCAAGAAATACCGGGCTCTCATGAGGGCTGACTCCGAAGAACCTTCTTCCTCCAAAGAGAACGATTCTGATGAAGCCGATAGTACGTCGGAGATAGTAGCCAACAATGTGTCTGGTGCACCACCTTGAAGAGATTAATGGAATTTCTGAGGATACGAACGGAAAATGTAAACATAAAATTCCTTTACAACGTGATAAAGGAAATGAAAAAAGTGTAGTGCAATGTAATTTGATTCATACTGCTCTTATTGGATAAAAATCACTGACAAAATATTCTAATAAGAGAATCGTTAAAAGTTTCATTGCCTCTGGAAAATTAAGGGAAAATGGGTATCTAAATGAAACTAAATATGATTTATCACAAAATATAAAATCCATATTATATATTTTAATTTAATCTTTCATATCTCAGGTTAAATGGAGTAACTACCTATACTCTACTCTACATCGCTCTATCTTAAGTAACTTTTTAAGTTTTATCATTCTTAAGGAATTTTAATTTAAATGTGTAAGCAGGTTAACTGTTGCAGGGTATTTATAATGAGAGTACACTACAAAACATCTACAATGCTTGAGACAATATCTTTTTTTTTTGCAGGTTTATATTCGTATAATATCCACTTTAATCATTTTTTTTATTAAATCTCAAATGTAGAAAAAATATTCGAATGACAATTTAAGTAAATGAGTTAGTTATATATGTCAAAATTATAGGATGAACATCGTCATTAGAAAATTAAATGTTACCGTGTTGACAGATTGTAAAAACTATGCCATGTTGCAAGTGATTCTTCAGAATATAGTATTATAGCTGAAAACTCTTGCCGATACAATAAAGGTATAATAAGCACGAATGCTATGTAACAATGAAATTAGATCTTAAGTTAGTGGTGGTTGGTGGTGGTGGATCTTATGTTTCAGGTGTACTAATAGTACGCACTTCGTAACGGAACCAGAAATCATGAGAAATGTATATTTAATTAAATATCAAGGCAACAAATGAACTATGCAGTACCTAAATAAATAATAAAAGATAGTTTTATCTTATAACAACACTATAACGATATTCAAAAAATATATATTGTTACTTACTTTTTCTCCCAAATAAAAGAAAAACAAATAATGTCGCTTTTGTTTTGAAATTCTAAAGAATTTTCAACAAAGTGAAGAAAAGTTTCCTCATGTCCTTGAGCACAATTTATTTACTCATAAAAAATATAATTATAATTAGATTAAATTACTATTGATAACGTTTTTTATAAATTCCTATCTAAGTAAGTTATTTCAATTCTATCTTCGTAAGGTTAGTTTATTTTTGTATGAGAAAAATCAATTAAAATGTCTTCTTGTTTGCGATATATAGGTATATATTATGTACAATGAAATGAGTAATATATAGTACCTACCTGCAGTAAGTTACAGTCTAGTTTTTTATATACATAAGTATAAAATCTTTCTTAACTCCTCAACCGGATTAGAGTATTTTTAATCGAATAAATAACTAATAATGAATGTAAAAACGTAAACGATTAAGTTAATATTTTTCACTCAATTTTAAGAGTGACTATATTATTACTATCCTAGCTATAATATGTATAAATAAGATTTTTTTGTAAATAAAGGTGTTGTGTATATTTATGTACTTTATTGTTTCAAATAAAATCTGTCGAGTTTGAACAAAATATTTGTTTTTTATTATAATAGAATACAATCGATACCCACTAATCAAATTTATTGGTATCTAATACTAATAGGTCTATCGGTACTCTAGTACGGACTACAAGTCAGGTGAAGCTTAATCCGTCGTACTTTTTCGACTCAAGCATACGTCAATTAAAAAAAACTAATAAACCAGATGACCAGATAAGACAATTAGTCCGTGTACCAGCGGTAAGCGAGGGGAATTACTGGGGATTATAATTATGACCCATAAAATAAGTAAGTTTTTTTGGTAGTCATCATCATCATCATCATCTCAGCCGAAAAACGTCCACTGCTGGACAAAGGCCTCCCCTAATGATCTCCACAATGATCGGTCCGGCGGCGCTGCCCGCATCCTCGTCGGTCCACCTCGTGGGGGGCCTGCCCACAATACGTCTTCGGTTCTACGTGCATGTGCCCAGCCCATTGCCACTTAAGTTTGGCGATTCTTCGGGCTATGTCGGTGATCTGATTGATGATTCCTGATTCGATCACGCAAGGAAATGGTACGCCAAACGGTTTTTGGAAGTATAGAAACGTAATATAAGGCGACACAAACCTGTCAATACCTCAGTGGTTTGGTACTGAGATCTATATTATATACAGGGCGTCCCACGGCTACGCCACATGGAGGGAAAGTACCTACTTTAAATATTGTAGATAGAACATTTTACTGAAAGAAGCTTTATTTTATTTTAAAAAACTATTAAAACTGCATTCATACATTTTTTAATAATTACATGGTTGAACCGGGAATCGAACCCGCTATACGAGAAAAAAATATATCCTGTAGTTTTATCACACCGATCGAAAGTCTTCATCTTGGGTTATTTTTTGCTAAATAACATAGTGTCAGAAATAAAAGGAAGACTATGTATTTTAACATTTTTAATACAAAATTTATCAATTTTACCAAATGCTCAAAATGACACCACACTGTTGAATACAAAGTTGCACTCTTTTTATTATTTCACTCCCTGTCGATTTTTTATCTTATAGAATAATACGTCTAAGTTCTGTATGTAGCTCGTGGACACTTTCATACCGGTTCTTGTACCTAAACTAAATTTTTTACATAAAAAAAATGTAACGGGGTTAGATCTGGCGATCTCGGCGGCCTCATCAAAAATTCATAGTCTTCCTTTCATTTCTCACACTATGTTATTTTCCAAAAAATCCTTATGATGAAAACTTTCGATTGGTATGATAAAACTAGAGGGTGTTTTTTTTTTCTCGTGTAGCGGGTTCGATTCCCGGTTCAACCATATAATTATAAAAAAATGTATGAATGTAGTTTTAATAGTTTTTAAGATAAAAATAAAGTCTTCTTTCAGTAAAATGTTCTATCTACAATATTTAAGGTACTTTCCCTCCATGTGGCATAGCCGTGGGACGCCCTGTATGTTCTGTGTCTATGTTTTCCGTCCGACCGATAGAAAGCTGCATGCCCTTCGGAGCAGTCACATCCCCGAGACAACCCCCCACCCGCACCTGAGGTAGAGCCTTCCCGCTACCCCGCAAGTCCGATGAAGCTTGATTGGTCGTAAATTTTTGACAAAATCGTAGATTTTAAGGTTTCCTGGTAGAAATTGCTACTCAGCAATAAGGCCGCCTACATGTACACTTTTGTTCTTTTTTTGTGAATTTACTGATTCTAATTATTTCTAGTGTGCAATAAAGTATATTCTATTCTATTCTAGATAAATTTGAAAAAAATGCGCGAAAGCGCGGGCCGTTGGACAATGAGGTTATGTAGGTACATCTGAAATTCATAATACCTACTAGTAGGTACATTACGAGGATCATCGAATAAAAATAATAAAATGTTCAAGATGCCGCCTTAAGCAGGGTTTTTGTATCTAAACTACCCATATCGCGTCGTGCTTTTTTAGTCATGTCATTGATCTTCGTACAGTATTCCAATGGAAGGATGATTCCGCCTCGTGTACGACTCAACAAATAAAGGAGCACAATGGGCTAAATTCCGGCGTTGCCGCTAAAATCTCTAAATTTAAGCTGTCGGCCTCTTTCATTCTTATGGGAATTGAAAAGGATGGGAAATTAATGAATTTAATTTTAAATGAATGATATTCAAAATAAGAAACGCAGCTGTCAAATTCAGCTTAATTTAAGTGGGGTATTTTTGTATGCCTGCTAAACTAGTGCGAACCACTGAACTACGCGTAAAATGGATGTTTGACGTCTCTAAATTTAATTTGACAATCACCTGTCCCTTTTCGTATATAAGAACGTGAAAGAGACATATGGTTTTTAAATTTAAGTTAGAGAGTGATACTTGGAATCGGGCCCATCGTTTCACGTCAAATGATGAGGCTAAATTATTCAACCACCCATATTTTTGTAACATCTTCCTAACTCATAGCATTAAAAAAAACATTATTCAATTTTCACATAGCCATTGCTCTTTTAATTTTTGGAAGAGTCCCTGAAAGTGGTATGATATTTATGAACGTGTTATAATAAATAAATTAATAATTAAATATAATGGGCTAGAGCGAAGTTTCTATACAACTTAAAAATACGGTAGATAAGCTGCCAGTAATAGGTTTTATATACTTGTTACTGGCAGGCCCTTGAATGCTAACAGTAAATTGAATAATAGGAGTCACGATAAACAATAAAGATTATAATCATTACGACCGCGAGTTACAATATTTTCCATTTGCGTCTTTATTTTCACACTTTCAGTTAATAATCGCCGTAAAAGGTGCCTTTTTATTTTTACCACAACACGAGCTATCTTCTCGTTTGTGGTTACGGTTAACCCCAAGTAAGCAGTCAGTTCGTTTAAAAAGTAACGATTCACTGGTAACGGGCTTTGAATGAATGATATTTAAAATAAGCAGCGTAGCTGTCAAATTCAGCTTAATTTAGTCGGGATGTTTTTAAATGCCTGCTAAACTACGCGTAAAATCGAGGTTTGACGTCTCTAAATGTAGGTTGGCAATCACCTTTCCCTTTTCGTTCTTATGAACGTGAAAGGGACATATGATTTAAAATTTAAGTTAGAGCGTAATATGTGTAGAATCGGGCCCATTATTTGTGAGTAGGTAAAAAAATTTCTTACTCTTAAATTATGAACAGTAGCCAGCACATTCGATGGATATGTTGACCTTCAGAGCGCCCATATTCCGTAGCGGTAAGGGTGAATTTCTTAGTGCGAGTGTCCAACAGCATGTGCTGACTTCTGTACATCATTCAATACATTCTTTCGGTTTAATATTTGATTTTAGAATTAGGAGGCTATTCGTTTTACTTCTTTATTATCTTAATTTAAACTGCCCCTTTATTAGAATTACTAAATATTTACTAATTACATACATACAGAGGTAGGTAACTTATATGTATATAAAATTATGTTTAACGAAGCAGTAGTGTCATATTCTGTTGTTTGTGACCTAGGTTTTTTATACGGTTATTATTGACGGCTCAAATTTTATTGGATAATGGAGTCTGAAAAAGATATACTGTGTAATAATAAACATATTGATGTGTATTAACATACAAAATGTCCTTTAATTGTCATTTTCTTAATAACCTTCGCAGCTTCGCGCTCTTTGAGACAACATCTCTACATAATTTAGCATAGGTTTTTGCCCCGGCATAAAAATTATTGAATTTCAAATATTTTAAGCATTATTAAATCGGTTCAGTAGATTTTGAGATATTATATTCGCTATAAATAGACGACGTAGTGGCTCCTACCTGCACGTACCGTACTAGATTGTAAAATTATTCTATTTAAATTTTGATTTCTGGAGGAAAGAACCTGTAGGTACCTATGTAAGTAAATACAAACAAACAAATATTCTATATTGCACATACAATAATTTACATATAAAAAACAACACGAAAATAAATTAGCGGCACATGGCGGCCTTATCGCTTTAAGCGATTTCTTCCAGGCAACCAATCAAAGTACCTACATTGTAGTACTTTAAAATATCCAGTTTAAAATATAACTCGAAATTCATAATCAAATCGTTACCTACTTATCAAAACGCATTAAAGAAGTTATCTATGTAAGTTCTTACCTTAGAGAATAAATATACATACCTATAGCACGCGCATCGCTCTGTTGCCTTTATGTCAAGCGTAAGCAAATTTTGGCAGATTTTGTATGGGCGGTGAAATCAATAACATTTTTCTTTTTTGATTGTTCCTCGAGTCATGTTTGCAACTTATCTCTGCACATTTCAAAATGTTCTCCTATTAAATTTCTTATTTTCACCGGGAAAAATAATCAGCTCCGATAACCATTTGATACTAAACGAACGCGCTGAAGATATTCGGACTGTTCATATCCGTGCTTACGGTCCATACTCGATAAGGCGTACTAGACTGGGCTAGAAATTGAAATATCGCTCTAGTTTTTGAGGTGAGAGGCAAATCTTGTAACAAGTTGCTAATAGTACTTTTCAGGGGTTTTGGACATCGCTGAATCCGAAAATCGCTATTAGCAGTTCGAAAAATTACTCCTTGTACCTTAAATCCAAAATGGCGGCCAAAAAAAAAAATAAAAAAAATTAACATGCCATGTGGGGTATCAAATGAAAGGGAATCATGAGTAGATTACAAATATATAACTCTAGTTTTTGAGGTGAGAGGCAAATCTTGTAACAAGTTGCTAATAGTACTTTTCAGGGGTTTTGGACATCGCTGAATCCGAAAATCGCTATTAGCAGTTCGAAAAATTACTCCTTGTACCTTAAATCCAAAATGGCGGCCAAAAAATAAATAAAAAAATTAACATGCCATGTGGGGTATCAAATGAAAGGGAATCATGAGTAGATTACAAATATATAACATGTTGCTATATCCGCCCTCCCTGGTTAAAATAATTTAAAAAAGAATTTTTCGAATGTAGCGTTTCGAGCCTACTTTGCATAGCTGTAGATTCAATACTTAGGAATCAATATCTGTAAATTATTATTTTTATCATCAGAAATATCCCGAAATATGCGCGAAAAATAAATTTAGTCAAAAAGATTCATAAACAAGCAACTTAACGCATGCGAGTAGCGTTTTTATTTTTTTCTCGATCATTTTTACTAGGTGAGATAAAATAACACTGCTTACATGCGTTAAGTTGCTTGTTTATGAATCTTTTTGACTAAATTTATTTTTCGCGCATATTTCGGGATATTTTTGATGATAAAAATAATAATTTACAGATATTGATTCCTAAGTATTGAATCTACAGCTATGCAAAGTAGGCTCGAAACGCTACATTCGAAAAATTCTTTTTTAAATTATTTTAACCAGGGAGGGCGGATATAGCAACATGTTATATATTTGTAATCTACTCATGATTTCCTTTCATTTGATACCCCACATGACATGTTTATTTTTTTTAATTTTTTTTTGGCCGCCATTTTGGATTTAAGGTACAAGGAGTAATTTTTCGAACTGCTAATAGCGATTTTCGGATTCAGCGATGTCCAAAACCCACGAAAAGCACTGTTAGCTACTTGTTACAAGATTTGCCTCTGACAGTCACAATTCAGAGATTTTTGCCCAGTCTATACTCTACCCCTCCCAGAATTTTTGATATTTATACTTTATGGTTCTTACATACTCGTACTTACAAATATTCATATATCGTGGGAGTTTTTTTTTATTATAAATTGATTAAAAAATCCTTGTATAAATAGTTTATTAAGGTATCTAAAGTCCCAATACAAAAATCATCTAAAAACAAAAATAACTATTTGCTCATCTTTATATCATTTTACATAGGTAGACATTAAAATATATTTAACCATTGATGTCATAGGACAAGTACTCAGTAGTAGGCCAAGGCCAAGTAGTACCATTGGCAAACAGTAGCCAGCACATGCGGCTGGACATATTGACCTTTTAGGAGGGAAGTATAGTACGTTCTCGTCCATACAAAAAGAGAAAACGTTTTTCTACTTCTAAATATTTTTCAACCTCAATTATTTTTTTGTATGTTATTGACACAGTGAAAGACTAGGTTCATATTTTTTCTTTTTTTAAAAAATTTGCTTATATGTTATTGGCACTTCAATAACTTAATTTTTTTGAAAAAACTTTGTCGAATTAAGCCACTTGGTTCGTATAAAAATAATATATTGTTTTAAAAAAGCGAAACCTGTAAACCTAGAATATTTTATGCTGAAACGATCAACATCAAAATCAAAGTGTTTTGTTAAGATTTAATTAGTGAAAAACGTTTTCTCCCAAAATGGAAATTTCATCAATAAATACCGATTGTCACTCTCGAGCTGCAACGCTCTCTATCGCACTATTGGGGGTTGGCAAGCGGAGCGATAGCATTTGTTTTCCAAAATACCTATTTCGTCTGGATCGCATCGCTAGAGCGCCCGTATTCCGTAGCGGTAAGAGTGGAATTCCATGTTGTAGTGCGAATGTCCAACCGCATGTGCTGGCTCCTGTACATTAGTATTTTTCTTCACTTGAATCAATATACATAACAAAAGTATTATTTTCATGCAAATGTGGAAAACATCAAAACGCCCTTATTGCAATAACAATAAAAGCGTTGAAGATGTTGCTTTTAATTTTAGCCCGATCATCAGCTGTACTATATAATAAAGCGAATTGTGTGAATTGGTTTAAATTATAGTTTGACACGATGTGTTGCGCTGTTAAATTTCTTATTCTCCTTTTAGGTAAGTAAGTTTCTTATTCACATTATATTACACCTTTTTAGGGTTCCGTAGCCAAATGGCAAAAAACGGAACCCTTATAGATTCGTCATGTCTGTCTGTCTGTCTGTCTGTCCGTCCGTATGTCACAGCCACTTTATTCCGAAACTATAATACCTATACTGTTGAAACTTAGTAAGTAGATGTATTCTGTGAACCGCATTAAGATTTTCTTATAAAAATAGAAAAAAACAATAAATTTAGAGGGTCCCCATACATAGAAATGAAAATCAAAAAAAAATTTTTCATCGTACCCATACGTGTGGGGTATCTACGGATAGGTCTTCAAAAATTATATTTAGGTTCCTAATAACATTTTTTTCTAAACTGAATAGTTTGCGCGAGAGACGCTTCCAAAGTGGAAAAATGTGTGTCCCCCCCCTCTAACTTCTAAAATAAGAGAATGATAAAATTAAAAAAAATATATGATGTGCATTAACATGAAAACTTCCAACGAAAATTGGTTTGAACGAGATCTAGTAAGTAGTTTTTTTTTAATACGTCATAAATCGTAAACCGCAATTTACCTTTCACTATTGTTAAAACATCGATCAAAGTCACCACGAACTACAAAAACTTTTATATTATGTTACTGGCTGCTATGTTCAGCTATGTTCTTATGTTCAGCAGTGTCTGAAAACAATCGAATCAATTAAAATTGTCCCAAGGAAGAAGCTGATTACTCACATCACAACACAGGGTATCCTAGTGTGAGAATCAGTGAAAATTAAACATTCCCAATGTTTCTTGAATAATTCCTTATTACTTTTTAGGTTTGTAAATTATTTACCACCTAATACTTAAATTTATTTTTCTTTCTCTTTATTTATTCAAGCATTATTGTAGGAGCTACTTCTCAAATTCCCGGCACTCCGCCTTTTGTATTTGATTTTTTTAATGACCATGTTTGTGATTATGTGAATTTTAGTATAGGTGCTAGCGAAGTTTAACCATCCATACTTCAAATTTTGAAACATGTTCTTCTAGTCTATATTTCTTCTTTTATCCCTCTATTATTATATTTTCATGGAGATTATGGAAACATTGGGAGGTGACGTGAGGTTCCCAGGGAGAAGACCTAGTCCAGTAGAGGACTGTTATATTTTGTAGAGTTATATTAAAATTTTCTCAATACTTTGATTAAATACATTATACGAACACCGCTCAAAAAACCGTCAAAACATAGAGTAAAAAAAATTTGAGAATTTTTTCTATTTATACTCTAAGCTTCAAAACTACGCCAGACAGGGTAGGCTCAATATCTTACATCTTTTGACGTCAATGGTTAAGTGAGGAAGTTAATTAATTCAGTGAATTTTACAGGTTTTTCAGCATGCCAAGCAGATGAATTGCGAGTCTACCAAGGGTAAGAGATTTTACCTTAGTACATATTAACAGCATCCGGTGACCCCTACCTACCCTACGTCTTTCATTGCGAGGTTCTTACTCAAGAATCTTTACAATACAATTTATCTTCTCTCCTTTCATAACTTCTACTTTTTTCTTTCTGATTCTTCGGAATTCAGATCTACTACTCGTAGTAATGTCTCTTGTAGTAAGTTTAACTGTAATTCTTCAGGCTATGTTTATAAATTTAGGATCTAAAACCAATTGGCGGGAATGTTTGGGGAGTCCTTTCTTCAGCACCAGACCGTGTCGTCGCCAATATTCTTCAAATATACTTATTATTTTAAGGTTAAAAAAATCCATATATTGTTTCTTCCAGATCGCCCGACAAATATGTGACGACGCCTGTGCATGACCCCACAGTCATTCTTTCTCATCTAAACAAAAGCAGAGACACATGTTTCTACGCGTTCGGAATAAATAGCGACCCCACGGACGAATCCGTCATCACCGTTGTTACCGCATTGATCAATACGTTCAATGTAGTGGTGCTAGACTGGAGTCTTGAGGCGAAGAACCTGCTGGGAATTGCCCCGATTAGCTACGTGGCGTACAATATACCTGGCGCAGAAACGGTTGGTTGAGTTTTGTTATTTCTAATGTTTCTAAAAAAATATATTTTTCATTTAAATCGCATTGGCACGTTGAACGCTTTATTAACATACTAGCGACCCGCCCCGGCTCCGCACGGGAAAATGATTATTGTGAGTTATTCTTAAGGATATTATGCATGTATTATACATATAAACCCTCCTCTTGAATCCCTCTATCTATTAAAAAAAACCGCATCAAAATCCGTTGCGTAGTTTTAAAGATTTAAGCGTACAAAGGGACATAGGGACAGAGAAAGCGACTTTGTTTTATACTATGTAGTGATAGTGATAGTGATTATTGGTAGACGAATTTAAAATGGCCTTAAAATATAACGTTTTTTAATTTTCAGGTCGGCTACAGGTTTGGCACAGCCCTAGTGACCCTGATAGAGAATGGTTTGAGCCAGTCGTCATTTTTCTTGATGGGCCACTCGCTGGGGGCCCAGATCGTGGGTGTCGCAGGGCGGCGCACCAAATCACTGGGATATTTACTGTCGAAGTACGTGGAATTTTCTTGGAGTTGGTTGCACCAGTCAAATTTCCTATTTTAGATGCACTTGGATTGTTACCACACGTAATAGTTTAGTTAGCGGCCGACACGAGCCGACACACCCTCCCTCCGTAACATGCAGTGCTATGACATATCCTCCAATAGAATAAGAGAATATGCACGACAAAATTATGTCTGTTACGCGTGGACGGGCATGTTAGAGGGGCTGTAGGTATAATTTAATTCATTTACTTGTGTCAAATTTCAATGCGTGCATATATAGTACTTTGCTGCGAAAGGTTTGCATACCATAGTACCTATAAAAATGTTACAACAACACAAAACATGTTTCGCCAATATCTTAGCAATGAAGTAGGTAGTTGCAAAGACGTATAAACTAATAAATTACCTACTCTACCACAAGACTATCATGCATGTAGGTATTGATTTCATGACTTACAATAATAAAATAATTTAATTTAAATTTGCCATTGATGAAATCGAAAATATGTACCTATAGAATTGACAATAAATTACTTATGTTCAGAAGGTAAAATCCCAATGGAAAAAGTCATTAAAAAGATACTACGAGTACCTATTAAAATGCGTTGCTGCAGCAATTGATACAAATTGGGAGCTTTTATATATGCTGGTAATATTTAAATATGTATCACACATGCATGCATAACAATTTTATTTTGCTGTATTTGTAATTTCATCATAATCTAAAATGACCTTTTAGTTCATTTTGTCCATTACCTGGGACCCAGATGACCTAGCACAGCAGACTGCACCTCTGTTTGGCAAAATACATCTTTTGAAAACCGATCAGTTCAGAAGATGTATTCCTCCAACAACAATATATCATCAATTTAAGGAGTGAGCGTATTGTGACTTGGCTTGACCCCAGATAATACTCCTTCTAGAATGGTTCATTAATTAACCTAACCATCATTGTTTTTTTTTTCTTATTTTATCTGAGAAGTGGGAGCCGCTCCTAAGCGACTCCCACCTCTCTGATAAAATAAGAAAGAAAAAATTATGGTTGTTCATTGACAGCATGATGTCAGATTATTTGAGAGTTTTTGTTTTTTACTAGTAATAAAAATAACCTGTTTTTTACTAGTGAAGCCCGACCAGAGAAATAAAAAACCTCGCCATGTTGCGGAATTTCAAAGGAATGGAAATTGTTGCCTTAAACACAAAAATATACACGTGGCGCCCCCAGAGCGGGTTTTTTATTTCTTCGGTCAGGCTTTAATAAATGAAAACTATCACAGAATACCAAATAGTAGTCCCTACTCTATACCAATAACATGTATTGTCTAGTACCATTAGTATTTGTCGTATAACTGTAGTAACTTCAAGGATGGTATAAAAAAATGTAGGTACTGTTGTACAGTAGTACTTTTAACATCCTTGAGTAACATATCTTTGCTTATAACATCCTTGACCCAAATTGGTCAAGGATGTTATAATGGATATATTATTATACTGTCGAAGTACGTGGAATTTTCTTGGAGTTGGTTGCACCAGTCAAATTTCCTATTTTAGATGCACTTGGATTGTTACCACACGTAATCAGTCTAGTTAGCGGCCGACACGAGCCGACACACCCTCCCCCCGTAACATGCAGTGCTATGACAAAAGTTTGTCGCGCGAGAAACCCGCAATATTGAAATATCCTCCAATAGGATAAGAGAATATGCACGACAAAATTATGTCTGTTACGCGTGGACGGGCATGTTAGAGGGGCTGTAGGTATAATTCAATTCATTTACTTGTGTCAAATTTCAATGCGTGCATATATAGTACTTTGCTGCGAAAGGTTTGCATACCATAGTACCTATAAAAATGTTACAACAACACAAAACATGTTTCGCCAATATCTTAGCAATGAAGTAGGTAGTTGCAAAGACGTTGACCAATTTGGCCATACCAAACAAAATTGACACGCGCAGATAAAAAGCAAATAAGATCGGAGGCAGAAAACTAAAATCTTCTTTCCATTCAACAGAATCATAGGCCTGGATCCGGCGGGTCCAGGGTTCACCACAGTGGTACCGCTCCTCCCAACCTTGGACACCGGATGCGCAAATGTGACCATAATCCTCCACACCGACCCTGGCCAGCTGGGCAGCGACGAAGCCACAGGCCACATCGACTTCTGGCCAAACTACAATAAGACATTTACGATACAGCCTGGATGCCCTCCGAGATCAAATTCTATTGTATATAACAGTAAGCTGCTTACTTTGTTAAAGAAAAATATCTAACACAGAAGGCATGATTCATTCATGAGTCACTACATAGTTTAGAACAAAGTCGCTTTCTCTGTCCCTATGTCCCTATGTCCCTATGTATGCTTAAATCTTTAAAACTACGCAACGGATTTTGATGCGGTTTTTTTTAATAGATAGAGTGATTCAAGAGGAAGGTTTATATGTATAATATATGCATAATATATTTAAGGATAACCCACAATAACCATTTTAATCTATAATTTCTTATTCCGTGCTGAACACTCACGATCAAAATGCGATTTATTTACCTACAGGTGTTGTCCAGGTTGTGTTGGGATACTAAATTGACTAGGATCTTCGAGTATCTAATATTTATATTATGTGAACAATTTGACAAAAGTCATGTTAGTCGTGTTGTGTGTGTTGTTATACATGTCTCACGGTCCAAAACTAAATAGTACGGCTTGCTAGCTAAAAAATATAAGGATATCGGTCCCATCTGGCAGAAAGTACGAAACTTGGCATGAATGTAGCTGTCATATATGTGCTTCAATATCGATATGGAAACACTTCGATAAATTATTGTTTCCCCCCTTTCCCCCCCCCCTTTTATCTTCCTCATTCTGGTTTTTTGAATTTTATACTAAAACGGTACGTCTGAGGAGTTTACTTTTCAGAGACCAAATCATCGTCGATAAATTGCCTACAAAACGATACTACATTTTATAGTGCTAAGATTAATATATTTCTATATGTATACAGCCATCAACGTTTTATGAAATTTTAAAAACAGGCACACTTTTTTATTCCTTACTTCATTTATAGGAAAACGACAAGAGTGGTGATAAAATGGACTGAAAAAGTCAACTACCTTATACATTAAGCTAAAAAATTACATTTATTTCATAGTCGTAAAGGCATTACTTCTAGAGTTACAGCTCACCGCGTCTGACTCAAGTACTCTTTTTTTTACCTTATTAGAATAGGTACCATCTTTCTGTTAACTTTGTTTCGCGTAGATTAGATTCAGATTTTCCAATTAGAAATAAAACAGTCCATGTATTAATCCAGGCCACAGTCTATTTACATGTAAAACTAGCTGTCTGCCCGCGGCTACGCTTGCATTGTGTTTCGACATTTCCGTAGTAATTTTTAACTATCTTATATACTACTATATACTTATATACTTATATTTTATCATTTTCATTTCCAGGCGCATGCAGCCACAACTACGCGTGGCGGCTGATGTCCGCGAGCGTGAAATTCCCCACCCTGCTTGAAGGTGCGCACGCGACGGACGGAGATACCTGGTTGGCTGGCCAGGGAGATCCCAATGACGTAGCTTATATTAGCACTGATGCCACTCCTGGGTAAACTAACTTCCACTTTTAACCTTTGTTATTTGGACCGATCTTCGGCTGCACATATTTTCGCATTAACTATACCTGCCAATTTTTTCTCGTAGATCAACTCTACATCTAGTTTTTTTTTTAAATCGACCTACGCTTATGTCGCTATAAACCTACGTATTACGCTTCACCAGGCTTGCGGGGAAGCGGAAGGCGCTACCTCGAAGTAGTCATATACCGACATTACCAACGCGTCTAGGGACGGTTCGAGGGATCCTCGGAACTAGGCCTAGCGCGTTGATACAGAAAACATCATGAAGGATACGTCGCCTGAGATATCTATAACTCCGCCGCCCCAGTTACCTGATGTTTTTTTTTTTATGAAAAGGATAGGTATTCACCGCCAGAAGGGCACTCTCCATTTAGCTTTCAAATATTCATAAATTTTAATTACTCTTGCCTTTCAGGGCTAGCGGCAGCTACTTCCTAAAAACAGGTGCAGACTACCCATACGGCTATGGAGAAGATGGAATCTATCCGTAGTACCTAGTATCTTCAAGTACCATCACCACAGTCTCGATTTGTCCACCGCTGTGGTTATTATTACATACCTACACTACTTACATTCTGTGAAATTCGATGTTTTAGTTTTCCTACTTTATGATAATTAAACTTTCTGATCCGAATCTATCTTCTTCTACTTCTTCTATAGGTACTATAATAAAACTGAAGAATCGGCGTGTCTGCACATTGATTTGTTTTTAAAAAAACTGATTGTAGGTGATAAAGGGAGTGTAGCTGAACACAAAAATACAAGTTTTGAAAAAAATGCCCGTCTGTCTGTTTGTTTGTACACGCTAATCTCTGGAACCGTTGGACCGATTTAAATGAAATTTTGCATGGTGGTACCTTATCCCCGGTCAACATCTTAGATATTTTTTACCACGGGAAATAAAAAAAACTAACGCGGATGTAGCCGTAGGCGGACAGCTATTTGAAAATAAATTATGTACCCTGAAATGCAAATAAAATATTAGAAAATGTTTTTTGTATAAAAATTTTACAATAGGCAGCACATGCGGCTGGACACTTTGATCTTGAAAACGCCGTTATTTCGAGTTAGTAGGGGCGAATTTCGTAATGCGAGTGTCCAGCCGCATGTGCTGACTGACTACTGTACCTTACCTTGTATGTTTTTAAATAAAATAAATACTGTTTTACCCCAGACTTTTTCTTAAAGTGACATCACGAGTACAATAAAACGGGGAAATAATTTTGACTTTGTGATTATTATGAAAATAGTAACAATAAATACCTAGGTCCTAGTTCAATGCTAGGGATGTCCTTTTAATTGGATACGAAGTGCTGTACGTTTATTTATATGACGCTATAACGGTGAAAGAAAACAACAAAACAGTGTGTGGAAATCTACCACATATATTAGAAGAAATTCAAAGGCCTGCGTGGTCGACTATGATCAGTGCATTCAAGAAAGGTTTGAGCTCCTTGGAAAGAACGCATGGTCTAAAAAAACAAGGTCTTCTACTCGGACTGTCAAACTTGACACAAGCCTACGTCATCATGCTGTTCATCCTTGTCGAATGCGTATTATTGGACAAAGATGAACAGCAGATGAAGTAGGCTTGTGTCAAGTCGCGTAGTCGGAGTGTTAGACCTTGTTTTCAGACAATGGAAAGAACGTAAGTAATAAGCGGACAAGGAAATCAGATTACGACTTTTATATTTGGTATAGCTACCTACTATATACCTATCTGTAGGTACAATTTGTGTTGACTCCTACATGAAAAGTAAAGGAATATGGATAATACAAGGACATGCAAAGTAATTACAGTAAGTAAAGTGAATGTGCTTGCTTTGTTTACATTTTAAAAGTTATCTTTGTTTGTGTGGAGACTTCCTTGTTTCAATATCAGTACACATATATTTGTCTTTTAGCATTAAAATTAATAAATCGCACGTGAATGGCAGTGATAGTGATCCGGTTTCTGGTATAAATTTAAGACTCCCCCACACTAGCGTTTTCAAAAGTTCAAAATGTGTTTATTCGAAGTAAGATTTTACAAATCACTTTTCGACATCGAGGGAGTTCACGATTTGACTGTCTTCTGTGGAGAAGAACTCTCCGGAAGAAACTCCACAGGCGTTGCATCTTTTCTAAATATTTTTACATAATTATTATCTTATACAATTTGATTAATATAACAAAGAGTGCAAACGAAATATGCAATTAGAGGAAGGCACCAGTCAAAGTAAAAAAACTAAATTATATAACCAAAAAAAACAACCGGCAATCGACTAGAGTAGAAGGTGTCATTACTATTAGATAATTATGTTATGTTATGTTCATATGTGACGTAGTATTTTTCATAAACTCCTTAATTAAAATACTTTTTCTATACTTACTTCATTATAAAGCATAGTTGATAGGGGCCTCTAATTTTTGATTAATTTCCATTTTTATTTACTAAATAAGGAAAATCAATTGAGGGCGTTAGTGGTCTTAGTGTCACAGTGTGTAGTTGAAGACCCTTTTTTTGGCCCGACATCAAGCTTCAAGAACCTCTACAATAGGGACGTTGATTGGGCTAAATAAACTTTTCTTTGTGAAATGTCTAAAACATATTTTACAGTAATTAAAGCCCACAACAAAATATTACGTCACTTATTTCATTAACAGTTTTTGTAGTTTTACGTAGGTAATTTGATTTGCAATAATAAATCTTAAATCGTTTATAAATAAAATAAAAATAAATAAATATGTGGGACATCTCACACACGGTCATCTGACCCCAAACTAGGCAGAGTCTATATAATGGGTGTCAGACAGCTGATATACATACATATATAAATATACAACATCCAGACACAAGGCAAACACAAGTGCTCATCACACGAATGTTTGCTCTGGGCGGGATTATAACTCCGCAGCAGTCTAAAAAATTCACGCACGAGTGATTTCGTACGATTTATTTTCTGCATAGTATAAAATAATTAATTTTGATAGTCGAAATACGTATTGCAGAAATAATTAAATTTTAAACTAAAACTGCCTACTGGACCCTTCCTCTGGAGATTATTATAATAATCCCCAGTTATATAACTACAGCTATACATACTAACAACAACTATACATATAAAACACTAGCTTCCCGCCGCGGCTCCGCCCGCGTTAATAATATTTCCCGTGGGAATGAGGAATTTTCACGTGGTAAAAGTTAGCCTATGTTCTTCCGCGAGGCCTGTTCTATCTATGTGCCAACTCCGCCCGCTTTAACAATTTTTCCGGTGGAATGAGAAATTTTCCCGCGGTAAATCGTAGCCTATGTTCTTTCCTAAGGTCTATTCTATCTCTGTGCAAAGTTTCACCAAAATCGGTTCAGTAGTTTTGGAGCCTATTCAATTATTAGGAATATTTTAGGTATTTTTTTACACCTTGGGTTACATTATTGAAGTTTTAGCAAAATAAAATAAAATATAAGCCTATGTTACTCAGGGATCATGTAGCTTCTCAACAGTGAAAGAATTTTTGAAATCGGTTCAGTAGTTTTGGAGCCTATTCGATGCAAACAAACAATCAAACTTTTCCTCTTTAAAATATTAGTATAGATAGATAGATTCCACAATAAACTTTAAAAAAGTGGTTGTTACGTGTAAGATGACCTTGCCATTGTCTCTATTGTATGCGGCCATTAACATTTTTCGCCAATCTTATGGTAATTTGAAAAAAGATTCATTGTGTGCAAGTTCAGTTACAAATTTAATAACTTGTTGTCTATAACTTGATAATCAAAATGGTAAAGGAGGACATAAGATGACTTTTTGAACTCGCCTTAAAAGAATATGTAACTGACTTAACTAAGTGATGTAAAATTCATGGTGGTATCATATATCCTCGGTCAACATCTTAGATATTTACCGCGGGAAAATATTCCATTCCTACGGGAAACTGCACGAAAAAGTAAAAAAACAACGCGGGCGTAGCCGCTGGTGGACTTAGTTCTATTCTGTATTAGGCCAATTGATTATTTTATAGTTTTTATTTTGTACTAGCTGTCTGCCCGCGGCTACGCCCGCGTGTTTTCAGACTTTTCCGTAGTAAGTTTTAACTATCCCACGGGAACTCTATAATTTTCGGGGATTAAAAGTACCCAAGATGTTGACCAGGAATATAAAGAACCACCATGCAAAATTTCATTCAAATTGGTCCAAACAGACAGAGAAACAAAAAAAAAGAAAATTGTCTGGAATGTTCTATTTCACTTCCTCCTGACTCGGATTTCGTCTTTTTTTCTACGTACAGACATTTGACCTGTGCAGTTTTATTATAATAATATAGATAAACACAGTTCATAATGAAGATAAGTCCTGATTCTATATTTGAATGGGCTGACTGCGATAACTTATCAATGGTCGTCGTCGCGTCGTCAGTTGCGCACGCACCGGCTCTCGAACCAATCGGGCGCAAGGATGCACTGACGCACGGGGTGGATAATAAAACAAATAAATAAACACTAAAAACAACATAAAAAAAAAACAAAGCTTGGATTGACGAAAAAATGTTGCAAGTGCAAAATTTATATCGCATATTTATTATATTTATTTTTGGTAAGTTTTTAATTAAAGTATGCTACGTAAACTATTATAAAATTACAATTATATTTAAATTATGATACCTATTATTAAAATCTTTTTCAATTCTGATAATAAGTAATTATATTTTCATGGGCCTAAAATAAAATAAAACAATAAAAAAAAACGTTTCATTAATTTAAATTTAAATGTATTTCGTGATATTTACACCTAGTTACATCTCTAATCTCTATAAAATATAAGTATTCTCTGTACTTATGTCATTTTTAATGCGAAAAATAAACAAAATAAAATCATAAACGTGTGTAATTAATTCTGTGCATATAATACTGTGATAAGTTCTTTTATTTTTAAGGGAAATGTGCACATGGAGCCACATTACGATGTTATAAAGGGTAAGTAAGAAATGATCTTATTTTTTATATATTTCATTTAACAAATAAATATTATTTATTAGTTCTATTTCTATAAGTGCAAATGTAAGATATTTTATAAAATTGTGTGGTAAGTAACTCAAATTAAATACGAAGTTATTCAAAATTTCCTTTTCCTAATCAATGTAGTACAATCAAAGTTGAAATAAAATATAAATTACACAATAGGTATTTTTTAGTTGTCTTGATGAAAAACTAAGTTTGTATGTGGAAGAAATTGAAAGATAGAAAGAAAGCAAACAAAAAATTTAATAGACAAGTGCATACAACCAAATTTGTTGAGATAAAAATATGTTGAATTAAGGTTGCCTGGTAGATATTGCTACTCAGCAATAAGGCCGCCTACATGTACACTTTCGGTCTTTTTTTGTGAATTAACTGATTCTATTGTTTTCCAGTGTGCAATAAAGTATATTCTAAAAACTTAAAGAGGTCGCAAATGAATAAAAACATTTAAAATGTTACAAAATAAACTTCCCTTATTTACACACAATGCACAATAGTGTACTGTTAAAAAAATTGGTCGAATTCGGACTCTCCCGTTCTCGTTACCAGCTCATATACGTTCCCCATCGAGGGGCTCGATCCCACCCCAGATTCAGGGTGAACAGGCCTAGTCAACCACGCTGGCTAATTGCTATTAATGTACATACATTATTGGTACAACACGTGTCGGGGTTTGAACCCGCGCCTTCTGAATGGGAGACAGCGGTTTTAACCATTACACTACCGACGCTCTCAACCCGTAAATCAATAAAAATATAGTATTTTTTATCTAAGTATAAATGGAAATATCCCATATTACCTTTCTCTAGCAAGATATAATATTGTATATACCTTAAAATTTGATTTGTTTTAAAGCTTTTGAGGGATAATTCCGCATGAATGAATACCTATGAAAAATTTTTGCCTACCAACTGGGACGAATGCTAAAATCGCCACAAAAATTAATGTCGGTCCGATCCTTTTGTAGGTACCTATTATAGCAAATTTTATTCGAGACCTAAAATTTGGTCATATATAGATAGGATCATCTAATAAAGGCCTTAGAATGCATATAACTTTTTGGCATATCCATACGGCTGCAGTTCAACTAGGTAGGTACATCATTTTATTTCTTGAGAAAGCAGTGCAGCAGAAAATCTCTGCTTACAAGGAATTTAAGCGTAGTTCTTAACTCGAAAATATTGTCGAATTCGGAACATGTTGACCGTTGCATTAGATGCGTTGGAAGGTCAGGGCATGTGGGCTACTGGGCTACGTTATGTAATGAAATCGTGGGTACAGTTCGTAAAATAACTACTTACTAAGTAATATACCTACCTTCCATTTGATATCGTCATTTGAGAACTTTTTGTAAGCTTAGCTTTCCTACACTCGCTTCGTACTTTAAACTGCCCTGACTCTACCTTACTGTCACCTCAAATTACATCAAAGAAAGACCTGGGTTGAACTAATTCTAATTCGGGAACCACAGGATGGCGTAGAAAAATCTAGAATCCTTTTCGACAATTTAAGATGTTATGATATTTACTTACAAAACAAAGTGATGACATTTTCGGTTAAAATTAATGTCTACATGGGAAAGTACATAAGTTATAATAAAATATTAGCAGCCTCAGGTTACGTTACAAAGGTTACATAGGGTTAACTACTATCCTAGCAATATTACAGGTTTCCTCACAGCACCTTATACCTAAACAATAATATAGTTGACTAGGCTGCCCCAAAGATGTAAGAGAAAGCTTAGCATGCTGTATACTGGAATACTAAAAATCCTTGGTATCATGCGAACAAAGGAAAGGATAATGCTCAAAAGAGCAACTTTTTCAAACAAACTTTTCTCTGAAACGAAATAGACAAGTAATTCTACCACAATTCCACACAAAGTTGACATTTCAATCGGACTGCAAAGGTTCTAATAAGAAGTGATCAGATCCATTATTTGAGCAAATATCTGCCAAGATGTCACTTACACCCTTCCAACCAGAAGACCGCCGACAGCCAAATAATTGAACTCACCAGAAAAAAAAACACAGACAATATAATAGGTACTAGGTGGTATAATAACTAACTTACGAATAACTAAAGAGATGGAAATAAATATCCTAAAGTAAAAAATAAATTTATTGAATTGAAAGCGTAGCGCGCGAATGTGTAAATGCATAAGAATGAAGTATTTTCCTGACAGAATTTCGTTTCGACTTGCAAATTGTATAGGTCAATGATTACTTACTGGGAAGCCTCGACAATTAACATGTAAGGATTTACTTAAATAAAGAATTTTTAGTTTTAATAATAGGTAATAATTATAAAAACGTTACTACGTTGAGCTCAGAACGTAATTACATACAAAGTTGTACACTTGAACAGTACTAGTAATTAGATACTGTAATAGTTCTTCATTCTTTCACCCATCAAACGAGTCCTATCTATCCTAACTAGTGTTCATTGGCACAGTTTTACGCTTGGCCGACTGTACCGGCGGCGCAGGCGCTTTCTTCACAACATAATCAGCTGTTTGTTATTCGTAATAACGCGACGACTCGAACTAATTTGCATTTTAAACATTAGATAGAGAGATAACTCAACAGCTTGTTTTTTCTCTGATATACATTGCTGATTGTTGAAGAGAAACAGTGCGTCGAACAAAATCAAAGGTTTTTCAAAATTTGGGTTAATATTTCCCCTCGGATCGGGCAGGAACGAATTTTACAATCTTTAAACGAAATTAAATCTTGACTAAAGTATTTACAGTCTATATGTTGTGTTTCACAGGCATATAATTAATTATATTTACAAAATACAATACTGTAAGTTATATTATGCGATAACTAAATACAAAAAATGGGAAGTAATGTATAACGAATACGTGAAAGTTTTCGTCGCCAAAAGAAGTGTAAGTCGCGTTTTGCGGTAATCTATTACTGTGGTCATGGCCATAGGATCGGCTAGTCCTCTATTATGGGTGCAATCTTAGTTTATTTAATATCTAAAATGTCTTATCAGACGATTCTACTCTCAGTAGGCAAATATTAATAGATCATCAGCTTATATATCTCCCTATCGAAAGGCTCGAGACTACCAGGATATTAAGCGATATAAAAAACAATAAAAAATTTGGATGCATCGTTGTATTTTGTAGATTTGATACTCGTAACAGTAGTGTAAGGAGGAGCACACAAGGTATCGCTAATCGCGGCGGCGATAAAAAAATCCGCGCCGCGGAGCTGATCTCATTATGAACAGGTTTTTATTCGAAGTAAGATTTTACAAATAAAACTTGCTTGTATGACATCCATGGGTTCGTGACTCCCAATCGCCGTTTTCATACAAGTTCACTATAAAGGTAGTTAGCTCCGTGACAAACTGCTTAATGTGCTTTTATGCCTAACAGAAAAGGCAAGACATCTACAATTCCAACCTTAATCTAATAATTGAATTCGTTATCCTTCCTACTTGATAGAAATTAGTTTACTTCATGTGTACTAAAAAACGGAACGGACGTTAAGAAATGAATGTAGCAACGGATTAATGCGACTACAAGGCGCTTCATCAATTTCATAATGGTTACTAGCACATTTTTGTTTTTCTTCTCTCCCGCTGCCGCAATGTACCTATTCGTGGTGTCTTCTATCGTACCTACTTAAATTTAATTTCTCAATAGTTCCATGTTTTTTTGTGTCTGAATTATAGCGCTCTGTATCTGACCATGAACGGAAACTGACTGAAACGCGTAAAAGAACGGTTTTCGCTGTCATCTTAATCCGATGTTCGGCTAGAGCTAGACCACAACATTCAAAAGTCGGAACTCTTATGATGGACTTGGTCGAACAACACTCAGTTTTTTTTCTGTACACTGTCAGTTTATTTTTGAGTATAAAAATTACTATAACCACAGCTATAACTAGTACCCAAATAAAAATACAAGCGTAAGTTGTAAAACCTGTGTGACTGGAAAGCTCTGCGGTAGAGCTTTCCGCTACTTACCCACAAGTCAGGTGAAGCTTGATTGATCGAAGGTCGTACCTTTTCGACACCACAGATAAATCAATTTTTAAAAAATGGAAAAAGCTACGTTTACAGTTTCAGAACACTACTGCTGCAATACAGAATTCATTTCATATAATAGAGCGAAAATATTGTTTTTTTTTTCAGGTCAATTTAAACTTTTTATTTCGCCGAGACAGATAACTCGTAAAAATGAATGTATAGGTATATAATAGGTCACCTAGACATTTTAAAAAATCTAGATTTGTGTAAGTTGTTGTGGGGGAGATTGGGTGCCGGCTGGGGGAGAGGGGTAGAGGGATCCCCGCTTCGGGTTCTTTTTGATGCAGCTGATCTCCATTTCGCCATAAAATGGGAATGGGTAATGCTGTGAATATATAATGGGTACGTTTAGTCAGGGAGCGGTCCGAGACGGCCTATTAGACTGAAGTTTTTGTAAGACAAAAAAAAGTTTATTAAACATTCTTTTTATTAAGTTATTTGACATTTAATGTAATTGTGACCGCTTTTTCAGTACATATAGTTGAAATTGTCTTTAGCTCTAGTAATTTTACAATTAATAAACAATTCGCTTACGTTACGATGACATGGAAAACTAGTTGATAGAGTCGAAAAATTCCCAATACAAAGCCCAGAAAATCCTATGACAAACATGATTTTATTACTTAGAAATATCCGAATCGTTTACTTATACCTAGATTAGGAAGTGTACAAGAAGCGGTACATTGCAACACAGTGTCCTTTAGGACTGGTTCCGCTAGCTATGGGTCAATCGCATAGCCATCGCGGTACCAGATCGGAACTAAGCGTGTACAATTACCTAGTTACTTGAACTTAGTAATAAGAGAAGGGTGGGTTTTGCAACTAACTCGTTGATTATAGTTTGTACGCTTTTCGTTGATTTCAATAATTATCTAGACTACTGCAACCAATTCTATTCACTATAATGTATTTATAGGGTCTTAAATCAACAGAACGATTCAAAAGACATACAAGGAAGTAGTACACAAAAATGTTAAAGAAATAGGTACAAATTATAATTGAATTATGATCACAGCAGAATTTATAAGCAAAGACGAGACATTTTCTTTATTATCTATAACTATTTTTGGCATAACACGCGGGATCTTTTGATTTTACCAAACTTTAAGTAGGTACCTACATTACAAATTCAAAAGCATCTCCGTCCGTTACAACATGTTACAGATGGACTAACGAGGCATATGGTAGACTACTTTACACCGTAGGAAGACATAAAAAAAATCTAAGACACTCGGAGAACTAGTTTTCATAGTTTGCACACAAAAATACAAAGTGTACAAACTCGACCTTATTGGTAGCATAGCAAACTCTTAATTAAATTAAATTTGGGGTAGAGCCTTTCGCGCTCCTGACAAACTTAATATGCCAAACTTTTTAAAAAATAGACTTTAAATTGAATATTCTCCTTTCAGCTCCCTATCCAGCTACGTCACCGCCCCACTCGCCAACCCCCTCCCCCTCGCGTCTTCCCCCTGCATAGACCGAAGTCTCCCAACCGTCTTCTACACCTTTGGCTACCGCGGCCGCGTGGCGGGCCCGGCGACCACAGCAGTCATATCCGCATACCTCGCCAAGAAGAAGAGAAACGTGGTGCTTGTGGACTGGGAAAATGAAGCCAAGAGCGGGCTGTTGGGCATTCCACTTGGTTACGCTTTCAATGCTGTGCCTAATGCTAAAAAGGTATAATACGATCGTATGATGAGTAACGTGTTTGCCTCTTCTTGTTTTTGAGACGACAGCAAAACAGTCTTGTGTCTAGTCTAAGTATTAAATAACAAATTATATATCTAATAGCTTTGCGCCCCGCGACCCCGCCCGTGTTAACAGATTTTCCCATGGGAATGAGGCATTCTCCCGCGGTAAAAAGTAGCCTATGTGTTATTCTGATGTTTAAGCTATATTATTGTAAAGTTTCATTAAAATCTATTGAGTACTTTTTGCGTGAAAGAATAACAAACATCCATCCATCCATCCTCTCAAACTATTTTCCTACTTAAGAGCCTTATTCGGTCACAGATTCACATCACGGTCTAATTACATTGCTTAACTAAAGGGCTCTATTAATTGGAAAATATATTATCCCCACAGGTAATGTTGGTTACACAGTGGAACACTGTCCCAGAAATATGCGCCCCTGAAATACCTTTCGTCGTCTCGTGCGACACAATCACGATTATGTCCGACTTGTAAACGGGAAGTGCTCAACTAACCGTAACCGTAACTTATGATAATAATTTATTATAATTAGTTCTTCCTTTTACCACAGAATATAGTACCACACTGGGCCCAATTCTACGTATTACGCTCTAACTTAAATTTTAAAATCATAATGTCCCTTTGCGAAGAAATTCAAAGGTTGTTTGTGAAGTCGACTAACCCATACTTGGCCAGCGTGGTTGACCGGGGTAAGATAAGATAAGGCCTATTCACCCTGATTCGAGGTGGGCTCGAGCTCGGTGGGAGACATTTATGGGCTGTTATCGAATTACAGGTCGGGACCGAAATGGGTCGAGCATTGGTTCAGCTCGCCAGAGCCGGTCTCAACATGACCCAGATACACTTGGTAGGTCACTCGCTGGGAGCCCATCTCATGGCAAACGCGGGCAGGATGGCCAGGGAGAGCGGATTCGTCGTATCCAGGTCAGTTTAGGCAGGTATTTCACGGGAGTCAAAAGACAAAAGGGACGCAGTTATGCGTTAGAATGAGATACATACAAATACACCGCGCTCGCTTCTTGAGCATAACTGCATCCATTTTGTCATCTCCCGTGAAATATTACACCAACATCGTCGTCACATCCTACATGAAAGCTGAATACTCATCGTATGACACGGTCTTATCAAATGTGCGCGTAGACCCACCTCTTGCGAGCACCTTACAGTGGTTCATAGAACTTGCGTCCATTTTTACGGATTTAACTCCATTATGGTCTAATATTTTAAAGTTTTTAGGTAATAATGCATTACAGTATAAAAACGATAACTTGAAGATTAATAGGAACAAGGTAGATTAATAAAAATGAATGCTAATTTGAATAAGATTGAATTATCGCTTCCGAAGAACAGAGCCAGGGTTATATTTCGTAAATAAGTAGGTAGGTACTTTTATTTTCCTTCGGTTATGCTAAAGGTTCCATCATTAATATTTATAAAACATTTATATTTATAATACCGCCTAAGTAAAATTTAATATTTTTTGTCTATCATAAAATCTTTGCTAGATTAACGCACTGAAAAACTCCATGAAAATCGGTTGTTACTATACTAACAGACATATCGTGGCGATAACAAATTTAATGTGTGAAAATCTCCATGTACAGCACATGCGGTTGGACGTTCGCACTACGAAACTCACCTATACCACTACGGAATACGGGCGCTCTCAAAGCCAACATTTGCTTTGTGCTGACGACTGCTGTACAATATCTTCATTTTTTACCAGGATAACAGGCCTGGATCCAGCACGAGCCCTCTTCGAAGGCTCCCTGGCAATCCAGAGCGGTTTAGACAGGACTTGCGCCAGATTCGTGGACATCATCCACAGTGATCCTGGCGGCTACGGCACCAGCAAGCCCACAGGCACCGTGGACATCTGGCCCAACTTTGGAGGCAGCAGCACTGCCCAGCCTGGCTGCCCGGATGGGAACTTTGAGATGTTTAGCACTGAAGGTATGCAGCTGATTTTCTCTGTCTCTTCGTATCGTACTCCTCATTGATGATGGTTCGTGAAGATCAGATTTTCGTCACCTGCGTCTGTTTTTAACTAGCCCTTATCGCTGAGGACTTGGATTTATTTTTGGGTTTCAAAATAAAAAAAGGAGGTTTTCAATAAGTTTTCAATTTTCGATCATCCGTAGGTATGTTTTTTTCCACGCATTTTTTTCCGATACTTTTCTTTCAAGAAGTCATATAATAAAGAAATATTTTTGGAAGTTATGATAACAGAGGTAACCGAGACTTAATTTCATCAAATCAAAGTAACCTTTAAATCAAAGTAAATCAGGATAAAAACCATTTATAAATAGTAAAAACCATTTGACATTGACTTAAAAAACAACAAAAAATGGTTAAACCACTTCAGTCTAAGTACTACAATAGTTTTTACTGCAATTTAAAGATAATCCGCAATAACATAAACAGGAAACATTATTATTTAACCTCAAGAACATTCAACAGTCCATCACGTAATGAATAGGCAAAATCAACGTCTTGATCTCATCTTGACATTGAGAGATAGATCTTCTGACTGGATAATACAATATTAATAAAAAGGAAACAGCTAAAGATACGGTCTACTACATTCACCATTTGAATGCATAATGAACTAAAGCTTCCAAAGAAATAAAAATCCTCGCCATATTGCGGAATTTCAATGGAACTAATTTTATGATGGAAATTGTTGCCATAAACATAAAAATATACAGGTGGCGGCCCCCGAGCAGGTTTTTTATTTCTTTGGTCAGGCTTTAATTAATAAATTCGGTTTTTAAAAGCGTCAATAGCATGGTTGGTGGTCTTTCGCCTAGTGTCTACGACCTGTCTCAAGTCAAAATAACGATCAAGGTTTAAGCATGTTTAAGGTATGAATGTGCATGTTTTGTTTGATAAGACGATCTTCATATCATCATATCAGCCCGTAGCAGTCCACTGCTGGACATAGGCCTCCCCAAGTGTGTGCCACAACACACGATCCTAAGTCAAAATAACGATCAAGGTTTAAGCATGTTTAAGGTATGAATGTGCATGTTTTGTTTGATAAGATGATCTTCATATCATCATATCAGCCCGTAGCAGTCCACTGCTGGACATAGGCCTCCCCAAGTGTGTGCCACAACACACGATCCTCCGCTGCTCTCATCCAGCCACCGCCAGCCACATTTTCCAGGTCGTCTGTCCATCTTGCAGGGGGGCGTCCCACGCTACGCTTGCCAACACAATACTCAAAACTTTATTGCATTCCAAGTTGATTACAAAGATGTTACAGTAAGTGTTTAGTATACATGATAATGTAGTTATTAACAACAACTTGGACCCTTAGGGCACAGTAAAGTAATTACAGGAGAGAGAACACATTATTTGCTAAAAAAATATCATTATTTAAATAACACGTGGTCTCCATTCGACCATCTTACAGCAAAAATATTCAAAGGTTGTGTGTAAAGTTGCTCAACCCGTAGGTACTATCCAGCGACCAGACCAGCGTTGTCTACTAAACCCAAAAAATATAACCGTCCTACAATATAACCGGCTACAAAAGGATAATTCCCTTTACTAATTCAGACTGAGCGAGCTACGGACATAATGATTAAATGATGTGGCTGACCGTATAACGTTTTGCTTGCTGAGTGGCATTTTAATAAGGACTGTGATTAGAATTTAATTAACAACTCAAAATGCAAGGCAATGCCATCCATATTGACGGTTAAGAAGCTTCGAAGGCAAAGCTTTTGTGTTGTGATACCAGTTGGATTGTTCATTCAAACCACGTGTATAGTACACACATTGTTGATAATATGATTGACCACACAAAGCAGAATGAGTCACAAATTATTATTTTTTCTTTGCTTGTATCGTATCAAACTTCACCAAACTTGTTGGGGATACTCGTAACGCATACGTTTTTACACGCTATAAATTAGCTTCACTTGTAAGTAACTATGTATGTAAGAAAATCTTGGAATCTTAATTTGACCCACTGGTCTTCGATTAGGATGAAATTTTGCACACGCTCTGAGTTCTGATGACAATACATGACTAGCTAAAAAACGTCATTACAAATCCAATATGGCGGCCTCCCCATTATTGTATCTAAAAAAATCTTGGAATCTTAATTTGACCCACTTCCCGGTCTTCGATTAGGATGAAATTTTGCACACGCTCTGAGTTATGATGACAATACATGACTAGCTAAGAAACGTCATTAAAAATCCAATATGGCGGCCTCCCCATTACTGTATCTAAAAAAATCTTGGAATCTTAATTTGACCCACTTCCCGGTCTTCGATTAGGATGAAATTTTGCACACGCTCTGAGTTATGATGACAATACATGACTAGCTAAGAAACGTCAATACAAATCCAATATGGGGGCCTTCCCATTATTGTATCTAAAAAAATCTTGGAATCTTAATTTGACCCACTTCCCAGTCTTCGATTAGGATGAAATTTTGCACACGCTCTGAGTTATGATGACAATACATGACTAGCTAAGAAACGTCATTACAAATCCAATATGGGGGCCTTCCCATTATTGTATCTAAAAAAATCTTGGAATCTTAATTTGACCCACTTCCCGGTCTTCGATTAGGATGAAATTTTGCACACGCTCTGAGTTCTGATGACAATACATGACTAGCTAAGAAACGTCATTACAAATCTAATATGGCGGCCTCCCTAAGATGGCGAACTGGCTGTTTGAAATCCACCCCCATGATATTGGTATCAAATGAAAGGGTTTGCTGTCAGGAATACGAAAAAAAAAGTCACGTGACTTAAATCCAATATGGCGGACGTCCAAGGTGGCGGACAGGAAGCGTGTTTTTAGTTTTTTAAACTATGTATTATATTATTAGAAGACAAACTTCTCTATTGAAAAGTAACCCTTAGGGTGTTACCAGACCAATCGATCGATCATCGATCGATTGGTTAGTCGACGGTCGAACAGTATCTGTCGATCAATTAAAGTTACCCAGACCAGTTGATCAACTTCGATCGACGTTGATCGATACCGTCGATCGATTATCGATCGATTGGTCTGGTAACACCCTTATAATAACCCTTATAGTAACCCTGTATAATCCAGTCTGTACCTACTTCTAAGTTCGTTTGTTACCAGACCTGTGCAGCCACGACCGATCGTGGCACTACTTCGTGGAAGCCCTGGGAGACCCCACGTCCCTCATGGCGGTGGCAGCCAAGAGCTACGACAGCTGGCTGGCCAAGGACTTTAATAGTTCCCGCACGATCTTCATGGGAGACCTGACCAGTACACGGTAGATATTCCTACTGCATATACTTTAGTAGGTACCACACTAACAAGCCTTCTTGTCTCCTCAATACACTCGGCTCTCTTTCCTCATTTTTAACACCTATTCATAAAGGTAAGGTTTCGGCGCCAGCGCCATCTTGCTTTTTTCCTTGGGAACTAATTAGATTTATTTGCCTTCATGAACAGATTTCTTGTCGTCTTGGTGTGCAATATAGTTTACTTTATAATCAAAGAAAGTTTAATTATATATATATTCTAAATATGTGCAATATATCTACATCTATTTAAATAACTTACAAATAAATGTCAAACCGGATTAATTTGCTCAATCTTCTTTCGTAGGCGTTTCTAGAAGTTTTGTAAAGAGTAAAACCAAACATTAATTATTAAAACTAACTGCGTGGAGTCCGCTGTCTTTAGATACGATTTTTCTCCAAAAAATACACATTCAAACCTTTAAAATATATCCAGGGCACGAGGCAGCTTTTTCCTGTCAACGGAAGGCAGGGCTCCGTACGGCAAGGGTGAGTCAGGCATAATGCCTGCGTCCAACCAGCCTCGGCGGCGCCGCGCCCCGACCTTCACCACGCTACTGCGGTTCCTCAGGTGATACTGGCTGAGGATAAGCGGAGACTCCAGGAGGACTCTGCTTACTGCCGCTCGGACATTCCTTTAGGCCCGGTTTCCACCAAAGCGCAGAGGAGATGTGTTTGAGTAACCAATTAGATTTCGCTATTTCCACATCTTTTCTCCCGCGCGGCAAGATTCTATAGAAAAATGAGATATCTCTTTGGTAGAAACCGGGCCTTAAACGTGCTCCTACCATTCCCCGTGCTCCATTCCCGTGGGATTGTATCATAGTCTAAGAAAACAAGGTCTAACCGTTAGACCACGTGACTGACACAAGCCTACGTCATTTTGCGCTGTTCATCCTTGTCTACTATTACACGCATTCGACAAGAATGAATAGGCAAAATGACGTAGAAATGACTCTCGTGTCAGTCACGTGGTCTAATTGTAAGACCAGATGAGTAACCAATTAGATTTCGCTATTTCCACATCTTTTCTCCGCTTAGCTCGCGCGCGGTACTAGATTCTATAGAAAAATGAGATATCTCCTCTCCTCTCCGCTTTGGTAGAGACCGGGCCTTCAAACGTGCTCCTACCATACCCCGTGCTCCATTCCCGTGGGATTGTATCATAAATAGGGGATACGGGCAAGAACGGTAGGGTCAAGTGGGGGACAGTGTAACGGGGGGCACAGTATAACATCAAGATTAACTCTGTCCTTTTCTAATTTATAAATGGTGTCTCTTTACGTGTTTTGTCAGTCTCATGCACCGCCATCTTAAATAGCTGTCATCGGACGTCAAATCGCTGGATTAACGGAAAAATGCGCAAATTTATGTTTTTCGTAAAAAAATTGTAGAAAAATAACACAGTGAAGTTTTGTTCTTATCGGAAAAGTAATAAATTCTGGTGAGTAAATATATGTTCTTCTTAACTTTCAATTAGTTGGTCTTTAAATAGTAAACAAAGTTTGTTGCAATTTCTAACTTTATAATTTTTAACGAATTTTTATTGGAAACAAAAGGTTGTGGGGTACAGTGTAACGGGGTACAGTGTAACATGTTATAGTGTGCCTTTTTGATTAGTACTTTATTTTTTTAGGTGTGCTACATCGGAAATGGTGCGGAATCGAAAAATAATTATGATAATTATATTTTTTTTATATTTATATTTTTTATAATTATGATTTTGTTTATGATTTTGTTTATGTTTGATTTTGATTACCAAAAATATGTTGTAGAACATAATTGAGGTTAAAGGGTCTCTATATTTCATATTTTATTTCGTACGATGTATGTTTAGTCTACTATTATAGTGTACCCCATCTTGTTATACTGTACCCCTATGGTTGTTAAACTGTACCCCACCCCTGGGGCACAGTATAACAAATTTGTGATCTCAGAAATCTTAAAAAAAAATTAGTTTCTAAGTATATATTCGATATTATACCAAGCCTAATATGAAGGTTAAGGACTGCTGATTTTATGGTAGATTATAAGAAGACGATATAATAAAGGTTTTTTTTTCTAAAAATTAAAATGACTTTTTTGTTACACTGTCCCCCACTTGACCCTACTTGTAGAGTTTTAAACGGTTTGTTTTGTAAAGCCTGACCAAAGAAATACATGCTCTGGGGGCGCCACGTGTATATTTTTACGACTATGGCAACAATTTCCCTTATAAAATTAGTTCCATTGAAATTCCACAATATGGCGAGGTGTCTTATATCTCTGGTCGGGCTTTATAAAAGTGTTACTAAAGTTTTTATGTTTGAATACGTGTTTGTTAACTGTAATAGTTCAGTAATGTAAGTGACCTGTGTAACACGAAAACGCTATGTGAATGCTGAATGCATCCATATAAAATTCTGCATAAACATGTTAGAGACGGTTATAAAATGTCAAAGATGGTTTGCAAACATTATTAAAGCATCTATTCTAGCCTAAGCGCGTACAAGGCATTCATCTTATACAAATGCTAAGAAAACACGAGTATATTATTATGTATTCATCTCTCGACACAATGTCTAGAGAAAGAGGGATGCAACTATAAAAACCTTTTTTAAATTCGTTTTTCATCTGTTCCTATTTCTTTTGTAAATAGATACATATTAAGATGAACCTACAATAGTGTAATTTGTACATAATTGTAAAACATTTTAAACCGACAATTTTTTACAATTTTCCTTTGACATAATATGTAAGCAAAAGCCATATAATTAAATAGACCTATTATAATTTAAGTTTAGCTTTAGTAACCACTCCAAATATTTTTGTATAAGTTTTAGTTAAAAGGAGTATAAACAATATTTATATTGTAGGTAATTATTACTCATAGAAATCCTGTAAAATGCTTCTAAATATAATTGCTTAAGATTTCATAAAATAATGAACATGAATATTTGGATAGTTTAAATAAAATATTAAATAAAATGAAACATGTTTTATTCTTATTATAATATTTACAATATTTAATTAAACTAATATTTACAATATTTAATTATCATGATTGACTCATTTGTAATTGGTGTCTGGCTATAATAATGTCATTAGTTTAAAATATCACTCAAGAAAATTAAAAACTAACTGAAGTGTTCAATTTAATAAAAATAATTCTATCTATATTGGGATAAAATTTGATTTTTAAACATTGATTGTAAAATGAACTTTATTACTTACTATAAAAATCGCAATTTTAATACTTATAGATTTGTCTGTTCACTTTTGTAGCCAATAACAAAGCTCACGCAGCTGAATGTCCAACAACTCAGTTTGAACTTTAATAAA
Source organism: Teleiodes luculella (assembly GCA_948473455.1). Lineage (NCBI taxonomy): Eukaryota > Metazoa > Arthropoda > Insecta > Lepidoptera > Gelechiidae > Teleiodes > Teleiodes luculella. Next base: position 11,651,080 of record OX419587.1, read on the forward strand.
AAATATCCGCAAGGTATATTTTTCAATAAAATTACAATCTTTAAAAAACAGCGTCTTCGCTACTTAAGTATGACAATTTTAATATAAAAATAATGTAAGTAAAATTAATGCTGTCTACGAATCCGGTTTAATTCGGTTTCTATAACCGTATCGACTAAAGCACTTATTACGCTATTCAATTTCAAGACAATCTAAGTAAGACTGTCTAACTGGCTAATTAGACTAGCTAGCTATTAAACTATGCTATATCTCGCGTACGGCATCGATGACGGTTGTCTGTCGTGAGTCATGGGAAAACTTACGAAACCCCAGAAAATCGGCCCCAAGCCACAAAAAATTAATATGGCATGTCACGGTATAAATTAAGAACATTTAAAAGAACTTTCTTTTCCTTTGCATACGGCACACAGCTACGCATGATCTCGCACTGCGGCGGCTGAACGCTGACTGACGGTCTATGCGTGCTAGCTAAGTCTTATTATTACACTACACGATATCTAGCAAGCAAGCCAGTAAGCATGCTTAAATCCACTTGATTGGTCTAATTAGACTGGCTAACCTTGCTATCTCTTATTACACTTTGCTCAGTCTTACTAAAACTGTCATGAAAAGTGCTTAACACTGATGCACAGTTGTCTGTAGACAGAACTCACTTTGCAGTACATTGAGCAGTTAGTTACCTGTAGCGCGCTAGCACCGCAAGCAGGCGTGCTATGTAGGCGACGTGCTGTAGAACCGTTTCATAGTGGTGTCTATGTCGACAATAGAGTTCCTGACGTCGTGTGTCGCAGTGCCTATCGACTCGAAAGTAGTCGCCAGCCTGTCGAGAGCTCGCGCCTACAAACAATACATAATTATTAGCGACTACTATTTGATCCTCCTTGGCATTGATTTGTAACCATTTGTAACAGACCACAGAAACATGAACGTTTCAAAAATGGGACTTTTTTTTTTTTTTTTTATTGACCTATGCTTGTTTCGAAAAGGTACGACCAATCAAGCTTCACCGGACTTGAGTAAAAAAAATGGGACGGCAAAGAGATGCTCAAGCACCTCTTTTACCACAGTGAAAAAAGACTAAGGTTGTAGTTAGTAAAAATCACATACATTTTAATTCCAGTGCACTACATTACCGCAATGAAAATGCGACCGTAATGGGAGAGAATAAGGTTGTAATTAGGAGTTTACACATGTGTCAGACGGTCCCAAGTCTTCAATGCGCTATTGTACGACGCGCTAAATCTAGAGTCTGTTATAAACAATGCTTGTGATTCGTCTTCGCATAATATGATCAGTGGTCTTTGCATAATGATGGCCCTTTTCCTCAAATCATACTTCAATTTAGCATTATAAAAAAATATTGCATGCTGTTTTGAATGAAATAAGACAAAATGCCCAACAATGGGGTCAATTATGCCGTGGCCGCTAAAATATCTAAATTTAAGTTGTTGGTCTCTTTCATTCATATGGGAATCGAAAAGGATGGGAGATGAATGATATTTAAAATAAGCAGCGCAGCTGTCAAATTCAGCTTAATTTAGTCGGGATGTTTTTAAATGCCAGCTAAACTACGCGTAAAATCGATGTTTGACGTGTCTAAATGTAGGTTGACAATCACCTGTCCCTTTTCGTTCTTAAGAACGTGAAAGGGACAACAACTTTTTAAATATTTTAGCGACCACGCAGAATTGAGATCATTGTATGCTGTTTTGAATGAAATTAGACGAAATGCCCAACAGTATGATTTTATGTGTGAGTGCGAGTATAGTACCTGTATCTGCGAGGCGTCAGCGAGTCGCTCCATGGCCTGCGAGCTGGCTAACGACGCGTGCGCTAGCTGCGACATCGCCAGCGCCTGATCACTCATCACCTTCACCTGGCAAACGATTATTTAACCATCATCACAGAAGAAAATAATAGTACTAACCCGTACAGAAAGGACACTCACTCCCCCGCGCTAAAATGAGTTCCCCGCCCGACACCCCGCAGGCGCCGCGGGACTCCGCCGGTGGTGTTCGAGGGTGTTTTACATAGCGCCTAGCGCCATTGATTTATAGTTGATATTCAGTTGTTATTCAAAAAGAAGTAGATTTTCAAAATGCTTTTTCTGTATAGAGGACGGTTGCTCAGTGCCAGTTTCAGTTCTATGTATGGGACCCCCTAAATTTATTGATTTTTTTTTCTATTTTTGTAAGAAAATCTTAATGCGGTTCACAGAATACATCTACTTACCAAGTTTCAACAGTATAAGTATTATAGTTTCGGAATAAAGTGGTTGTGACATACAGACGGACGGACAGACAGACATGACGAATCTATAAGGGTTCCGTTTTTTGCCATTTGGCTACGGAACCCTAATAGTTGTACTCTTCAGAAATTTAAGTCAGCCTCCAAAATTATTCCGAACAATATTTCTCTTGAATTAACTATAGTCGGCACTCAAGGTCTAGATTTTTAGTGTAATATAACACGAAAATGTATTAGTATAAGACAGTTTGTTGCCATAATAAAATAAAATAAAAATAAAATAAAACTCGATCCGTTCGAAGTCGAACACATATGAACGAAAAAGATGGCGCTTTAAATTAAAGTTCAGAGTAAGTGTTCTATTCTTACCAGTTTTTCCATGATGGCCATTTGCCTATCCTCCGCATCCAAGACCGGCGCCTCGAAGGTCATTACAGGATCAGATTCTATGTGGTTCTGATCCATGCTTTCTTCATCAAAGAAACTATCGTCAACGAATGTTTCTGGCTTTAGTGAACGCTCCTCTGTAACATAGACAAAATGACTTTATAGCTACTCAGGAATGTTAAAAGTACTATGATATTATATTTGACTTTTTTCATACACACACATGCGATTAACAACGTGTGTATAACTTTTTGTGGTCAGACCTGTCTCTCTGGGTTTGTTATTGTAAGAACAACTTTTGTATCAATTTATTGCATCATGAAAAAGAGCGTGTTTGATGTAAAGCCTGACCAAAGAAATAAAAAACCTGCTCTGGGGGCGCCAAGTGTATATTTTTATGATTATGGCAACAATTTCCATTATAAAATTAGTTCTATTGAAATTCCGCAATATGGGGAAGTTTTTTTATTTTATTGGTCAGGCTTTATGTATAAACACATCTCGATCCCACGGAATCAACTACTAAGGACCGCAGTTAGTAATAGCAAAGGCCGACGAGAAAAATAATAAACCTCGCCATATTCAATGGAACAAATTTTATACTGGAAATTGTTGCCATAAACATAAAAATATACACACACGTGGCGCCCCCAGAGCACGTTTATTTTATTTTTCAGGTCAGGCTTTATAAATTACCTTGTCTTTCACACCAACAGACCGTTATATTTGACATGTCATTAGGGAAGATATACGACGAAAAAATACCTTATTTTAGCGAAAAATTGTTATGATGAAATTAAATCTTCTATTTCATCATTCTTAATTATTTTTAAAGGTCTTTTTTTTAACCTTGGACTATAATGAACATTAAACTTTTAATTTAAAAGTTTTAAATTTAATTTTTTTATGACTGTAAATTCCAGTTTTTTTACTAAGAAAAGAAAATAATGCTTACTACGAGGAGTGTTGGCAAGAAAGAGATCCCAAATCTTCTTCTCCACACTGGAAGTCAAGTTGCTTGCATCGTTACCTTCCGAATAAACTTTAGAACGAACTGCTGATTTTTTGTCTGCCCAGTACTGAAATAAGGAACAATGTTTATTAATATTTTTTATTATTTTATTGTGAAAAATGTTGGATAGGTACTCATTAACTTTAAAATTACAAAATAAAATACTTAATAAAATAAAAATTAATTTCCTAGAAAGCATTGACAACTGAAAAAATATACAAAAATAATATAAATAAATAATACAAAATTAAAAAACAAACAAAAATAATTAGTTACCTACACTTATTATTTAGATATACAAATTTGAATTGCTCTTTTGTAATAATTAACATTTAATAAAAATCATACTTTAATCCAGCTTTTCATAGGGCGTGTAGGTCCAGAGAGATTGTTCACAATCCTGGTGAGCTGCACCCAAAGCTTCTTGCTCTGATCACGACCTTCCAATCCTCTCAGCTGGCCCTGAGCGAGATCCGGATGCTTTTCCATAAAATCCACTATCGCCACAACTTGCTCAAGACTCGGTCTAGACTGGAATAAAATAAATATAAGTACCTATATATTTTATCAATTGAACAAGCAGCTAAAATAGTGCATCAAAGTTGTAAGTGAATAGTGGCCAGATAGCTATGTGTAATTAAAAATTTGCAATAAACCGGACTAAAATTATTCATTTTTTATTTTATTTTATTTTATAGGTAGGTACCTAATTTGTGAATAAACACAAAACACACAATATAAAAACTATACAGACTAATTAAAATAAGAAACAACAACACACAGCCGGCAGCACCATAGGAAATAAAATTGAAGTCAGCTTTCTTCCATTTCAGAAACCTTTGAAAATGAAAACAAAGTGAACTCACAGTCAGTACTACAGGGAATGTAAACATGAAGTAGAACCCACAAGAAAGTCGTCCTAAATATGGCCATCAAGCCAATACGAGCAAAAAAATATGTAGAATACTCACCGCAATTGTTCTATCCGCCATTATAAAATAACCAACGCATCAGGTTCATTTCTCAAACATAAAATACACAGATTGCTAATGAATTAAGAAGGTAATCGTTTCTAAAATTCTCACACTCACTCATTACAAGTTCCTGAATCAATTTCGACTCCACTTCGAGACGAGAATACAAATTTAAGGTACAGTTACACATGCTAATAAAACGTCATGCTTATTAGCATGCTTAAAGCGAGCATGCTCTTTGAACTGACACATTTGCTTATGTTTAGCATGCTTCTTTTAAGCAAACTTTTAAATAATCATGCTCAAAGCAAACGATTGAACACACATGCTAATTGAGCACGGGCTAGGCTTCGGTATCGACATTGTAGCAAGTTCTATGTCAGTGTCAGTGCGTGAAAAATGGAAATCCAAGTGGCCCTCTCCAGAAAATTTAATAGTATAACCATTTTGATTGCAATACAGTGTGTCCAAAAGCTTGATGCAAACGATTGATCGATACTAGCATGCTCAATAAGCAAACCTGTTCACACGTGCTAAAAGCACCCCCCCTTCCACCCGCGCTGCAGGTAGCATGCCCAAAAATCGCACGACTGTCGATTTTTGAGCAAACTCGAAATTAGCATGCTCATAATTAGCAATGCTTCGATACACATGCTACTAGGTAGCAACTGCTCAATAGTGGCATGCTTTCGTGCTACTAATGAGCATGTGTAACTGTACCTTTTTCTGAATAAAAAGGTCGATAAAATTTCGAGCACCCACGACAACCATTGGTTGGGGAAGTTGTAGTCACAGATCAGTAATATATATGTAGTAGTCACAGATCAGTAATATATATGTAGTAGAGTGGTGCTTGTAGTTTGTTTGTATTGCTAGTTGAAAAAATAGGATTGTCATTCATTCAAATATCCGGTAAGAAATTCACGCTCAAGCACGCACCAGTCCGCACCACGCGCGCGCGCACGGCACCGTACTTGGTCCCGATAATGTACGTACAGCCACTGCTTCCTGTCCTGACTTGCTATTTCAGCCTGTTTCTGGTCTGTAGTCTCGTCGTCGTCGTCGTCGGTCGTGTCGTCGTGAACTCCAGCACAATACAGAAATAAAATATAGGCTTATTATTTTTGAGGCGACTAAAAACTGAAACGGCGACAAACTGTTAGCAACTAAAAAAATAATTTGGCAGCATTTGAATTATTTGGCTTTAATTATTATCATAAATTAGCCTCAAAACGGGGCTTTCATAAAAATCAAATAATGGGGCAGCTACTATAAGGTAGCAAAAATAATAAGTAAGTAAGAAAATATAGGTAAGGTAGTAAAATTATAACTTGGCGACTAATAATATTAGTGAGGTGAGAGTTCATTTTTAGTTGTCGTTTGGGCATTGATTTTTGCATAACCGTAAAATACACTTACAAAAGATAAGATAATAACTGTGCATCCTGTTTTAAACTTTGTTTAGAGCTCTTAAAATGTCGCATAAAAAACTTTTGAAGCCATATTTGAATGCCTTTTTGTCTTTTCTTCTTTATCTGCCATATGTTTCTGCTAGAACAGTGTTTTTCAACCTTTTTCATGATACGACCCCCCTGGTATGAAAAAATATTTCGCGACCCCCCCATCCTTCGCTTTTTTATCATGTATTTATGTATATTGTGTACTTATTCGTAATATTGTGTGTTACTACAATATTACGAATATTCATTTCATACGTTTTTATGCATCTCCATATTTAGAATTCAGATACAAGTACATAATACAGTACGTAAAACACATTTTAAAATTACATACATCGATGTCGACATCGACAGTTCAATTGTTTGACGACCGTAACACATTGTTTTTACCTTTTAGTAATAATTACGCATTTAAAGTAATTCGTATAAAATGGGTAAATTCCTAAAAAGATCAACAGAACCGCCAAATTCTGGTGAGAAAAGTGGATTTAAAACAAAGAAAAAACGTCAATATGTCGACAATTATTTGGAATTCGGGTTTACTGTGTATAAATTTATAAGTAATAAGCCACAGTGCGTTTGTATATACTCATAAATATACAAAATTTTCATGAGTATATTCTTTTGTAAAAAATCTCCAACTTAATAAAACAATCTTTTTAATATTTATTGTTTATTTTACTGAAGTAGTTCTCTCGACCTCTGGCGACCCCCCTACAGAAGCTTCGCGACCCCCCAGGGGGTCGCGACCCACAGGTTGAAAAACACTGTGCTAGAAAATAAATTTTGTTGCCAAAACAAATACTCGATGCCAGTTTTAATTTAAAAACTACCTTGCAATTCATTTATTTAGTAGCCACTTTATATTTAAAATGATAGCTCATAATAGTCGCCAACCCATTATTTTTAGCACCCATTTTGATTTTTTTTATATCCCCAATTTAGATTACTTTGTCGCCGCGTTAAATACGTGCCTAAAATATTATATGTGGGACATCTCACACACACCCGGCCATTCTGACGCCAAACTAGGTAAAGCCTGTACTATATATACCATTTTGTAAAACCTGACCAAAGAAATAAGAAACCGGCTCTGGGGGCGCCACGTGCATATTTTTACGACTATTGCAACTTAAGCCGGGTCCACAGCTCCGTGTTTTCGTGTTTTGAACACTCTAACATGTTAATTTTAACAAAATAGGGGCGTGGCTTAACAAATTTTGTTCAGCCTAAACATTTGCCGAGACGAATGGATAACATCCCCCGGGTTCGCCTGCGCGGGGAGGGGAAGCGTCGAATTTTTTTTTATTTGCTCGCTCGCGCTCATTGAATGAAGGAAGACGTCAGTGCAAAAGTCAAAGAGAATGTAAATAAAACTAGCGTTGCAAAAGTGTTGGTTTGTTTTGTGTGGAACCTTATAAATATTGATTAATGGAGTGGAATAAAGAGAGTATTTGGTTGTTAATACAACTTATAAGAGAAAGGCCGATAATTTGGGATGTAACTTTGGAAGAGCACAAAGATAGGTACAAAAAAGTAGATGCCCTGTCGGAAATTGCAAAAATTTTTGGAAAGTCAAAGGAAACTAAATTAACGATAGCAATAACAGCTTCCACGTCTTCATCGTCGGAACTCATTTTTAAAATGAAATGAAACAAAACATTCACATTTAAGGGCGTGGTTTTGTTAGCCAAAACATTAACATTATGCGCAGTGGACGGGCGGTTTTGATAAACAAATTGCACAACATTGTTTTGTTAGAATGTTTTGTTAGAAAATTTGAGCTGTGGACCCGGCTTTAGGCAACAATTTTGCTTATAAAATTAATTCCATTGAAATTCCGCAATATGGCGAGGTTTTCTATTTCTCTGGTCAGGCTTTATTTTTTAACCCCAGACAGAAAAAAATGTTTGAATTGAAATGGTTTTATTATTTTTTTAAAATTAATTAGAAAAAATAAATTTCAATCTTGGTTTTCTATAAAACTGTTTAATAATTAAAGCCTGACCAAAGAAATATGACACCTGCTCTGGGGGCGCCACGTGTATATTTTTACGACTATGGCAACAATTTCCCTTATAAAATTAGTTCCTCTGAAATTCCGCAATATGGCGAGGTGTCATATTTCTTTGGTCGGGCTCTAAATATAATTTCAGCAGATTTCAGTTAATGTATAATCAAAAGCAATTCAAGCTGACCATTTAAGAGTTTTCACCATTTTAACTATATATACTCTGCTTAATCTGCTCTTAACTGTACATGAACTTCAATAGAGATATAATATTTCTGTTATTTTCATACGAACATTATGATATTATATATCATCTGAGTTGGCACTTTGGCAGTCATAATTTAATTTTTGTGTAAACTTATCAAAAGTTGACAAGGCCAGTGTCTCTGCCAGTGTTATATTTTCATTGCTCTTATTTTGAAGCTATTTTATTGTAGCCCAAATAAAGGCCATATTGTTCATAACTTAAGAAAATCACTTTATTATAACACGTTGTAAATATTCATTAAAAAGCCAGCATGTTTATTGATTCCATTAGATGCCAAAGAAATACCATTGATGATAAATCATTTTGATATCTTTCACCACAAAGCTGTTGTGTTTGTCCTTTTACCACTAGGGTAGGTACGGTGAAACTGCTGTGCAACAACTTTATATTGGAAAAGATCTTCGTAAAACATACAGAGACAGATCTCTGAAATTCCACTAGTCAACTTTACTAATATATTACAATCTGGATAGACAGGCTCTCAAAACTTGCTTCTCTTATTTTTAAATGATACTTTACTAGGGCTATCATGGAATCGTTTTCTTTGGTTGAAGGAAGCAAGCTTTTTAGCTAAAATCTCATCAGAGACATCCTTTTCCATTTCACCTTTTACTTCTTGATTCTTTATATTGTTTTCCAATTCCATGAGTCGCTCAATTTCAGGGTTCATTCCTTTAAAAGATAGTCTGCCCTCAATAAAATTTTCGCAGAAAATAAAGCTAGATTCCGATATGAAATTGCCAGAAGCTTGACGCATCTCACTTGTAATGATGTTTGAGTATAAACTATCATGATCCTGAGTATTTTGTAATTCTTTTTCAAGTCTTTCTTTGGTTTTCTTCATGAACTTCATATCCAAGACCGATTTGGGTAAAGTTGGTTTCTGACGACGAGACATCGTTGGCTGTATTTTACTGATCTAATGATGGTCAGAGAGTCAACTTCAGGAGTACCTATCTATCAATAAACGTAATGATTCACACTACAATTGTTAGTTTGTCCATTAATTTTACAAATTCACAGACTTTCTCTATCTTTATTTTTCACGCACGATCGCAAGGAACAATATTACACCTGGCGGAGCACGATCGAGCCGAGCGAAGCGAATAGAAAAAAAGTAGACTTGGGTGATAAATAACGTCACAGTGAAAAAGTCACAGTGATCAGGTGCCTGCAAAAGTCACTGTGACTTTTTAGAAAATAACAACGTTCCAAAATAACGTTGTTACTTCGCGGCTTCCAAGTCGTTCCGAGCGCGACCGCGCCGCGCGTTATTTGTCACGGTTGGCGCCAAGCGGCTGCGCTCCCGCCCGGTCCGCGGCGGCGGCGACCAATCATCGGTAGGTAGATTTGGCGATATAACCAATATGGCGATTATTGCAAGCGCGCGACGACGACAGAGCAACAAGTATAGTAGACACGGAAACTATAAAAAAATGTCTTATTTGATTATTATTTTTTTCGATACTTATAGGATAATGTAACAAATATTTAGTAATTACGGAACTTGTCAACTGTTCAGTCAGTCACTCTCGCCCGCGCTCAACTATAATCGACTATCGTTATGATTCCAAGTTCCAACCGTTCCACCAGTTATCTAAGTTCCAAGCCCAATGTCGTTCCATGTAACCGACAAGTAACGACGTGACAAAGTCACGGTGATTTTTCACAGTGATTTTTTTGGAACTGGAACGACAGTCACGGTGATCGCAAAATAACGACTTAGCCCATGTCTAAAAAAAAGAGGTTATTTTTTTGACAAACAAAATGAAATGACTTTATTTTTTCTTTTATCCCTTATGGGAAAGGCAAAGGTTTCAAAGCCTTGTCTATAGCACCGTCGTCGGCGTCGTCGTCGTCATCGTCATCGTCACGTCAGCCAGCACACCACACAATCACACAACCACACAACACAACCAGCAAGCAAGCGTGGGGCAGTCAGGCGTGCGTCGTGCACCGGATTATTATGTTTGATACCCCTCGCGCGTTAAACTCCGATATCATTGGAAGGCAAGGACCACTGTTGCAGCATTTCAATGATCCCTTGAAAACCGTGCGTGGTGGTGGTGCGTGCGTGTGTGCGTGCGTGCGTGACCAAAAATGAAACTTACAAAAGACTAGGCTGTTTGGGCTGTCAACCCTTTGCCTTTGCCTGTGATAAAAAACTAAAAAAAATTAGTATAAATAAAAAAAAATGTTTTTGCTTTG
>OX419587.1:11661846-11826168 GCA_948473455.1 Teleiodes luculella
ATTGCCTCCCTTTGCTTTCAGTCGGCTGAAGCTAAAGATGATTTTGTTTTGAATATAAAATATTTTAAAAGTCAATTTAGATTGCCAAAAATGGCAAATTCCGTAAATATATCAATTGAAGCACCCATCGAAAACCAAATCCAAGAAATTACCTACGATGGACAGGAAATTTATCAAGCGTAAGTATTCTCTCGTTTCATAACGAAATAGTTTAATTTTGAGTTTATTATTTAAAATTATTATGAAATAATCATAAGTTAAATTACTAGGCTGTTTATTCTGTACACAGCGCTATTCATTTTACTGTAGCTTTGAGCCAATACACTGAAAAACTTCCTCCAATTTTTTTAGCACCATAAGAATGCACATAAACAAAACAATTAATTAATTAAGGGAACATTTCTGCTTTCATCATACTTTGCCCTTAACTTTCCAGTCCTCTGTCTATGTCAGAAAATCTGGCCCGCTTAGCACAGAAGATAGATTTTTCAAAATCAGAAGATGAATACTGCAATGTGAAAAAAGAAGGAGAAAGCTCCGAATCCAAGTCGGAGGATGATAGTAAAGAACCAGGGTATCAATCGAGCTTATGGCCATGGGACTCCGTTCGGAATAAACTGAGGAATGCTTTGACTGAAGTGTGTGTCCTTGCTGACGTTATTACCATTGCTAAAGAGAAGAGATACATGGTAAGATATTTGAGATTTTCTTTGCATCAGTGAAGCTGTGTGGAAAATTTGATGGGCATGGTTATGGATATAATTTTAAAAGTTTAAACTTCTTGTACTTACGTACTTGTACCATAGGCAACAACACACTTCTTGTAAATTTTCTGCATCAAGCTGATAAGTTGCTCTGGAGAAAATTGGCCCAGAACACCCCACAATGAAGGTAGTTGGAGTAGGATTTAGCCAAGAGCTAAAAGATTTGTTTGTTGATTAGTTTATTCTTTTAAAATTTTCTGGGTTAGAAATTAAAAGTATTATTAAATTTTCCAGGTGCTAGACCAAATCCAACCTGAACAAGTGGACAACCGACCGATGGTCCAAGTATACGGTCGTAAGAAAGCCTTAGCTGCAGCTGCAAATGTCCTTTTAGCAGGTGTCGAGCGACTACGAACCAGTGAGACTATACGTGTCACAAGAAACATGCCCGATTTCCATATTGATCTGCTGAGGCTGAGGCAAAACTGGAGGTTGAAGAAAGTTGCTAATACAATTGTTGGAGATCTCAGCTATAGGACTGCTGGGTCTAAGTTTAGCCAGACTGGCGTTTTTGAGGTGAGGGTAAATTTTTTTGTAAATTCAATCATTTTAAAACAAGTGCAAGCTTTCATTAATTTGCTAATTTATTTTCTTTAGTTGTGGCTCTTGAAACTTACAAGTCAGCCTCTGATGAAGATCAAACTTTATGTGCAGTAACAAGCACATACAACGGAACACTTTGTCCTTGAGAGTATTGTTATTATATAGCAGTAGTAAGGCTAGACGTATTATATGGTTGTGTATTTGCCAGTTGTCTGGATTTTGCTTACTTAATAATGTTATAGTACAGACAGGCTCTGCCTAGTGAGAGTCCTATAATCGTGTGGTTTTTATTCAAAGTCAGATTTCACATTCATCATTTCTCGACGTCAAATGAATTTAAAAGAAGTTTTTTTTTTTTTATCAAATTTTTATTGAGGCTTCTGACGCTCTTGGCGACAATGCCAGCCTCATAGTTTTGGACGATGGTTTGGAGAACCTTTAATGGTTCTTAACCTCGGGGTCTGCATGGTGGGCAGGTAAATGTGCTATTAAGTTCTTCATCGTCGAAAGATGCGAGGTTGTTGTATTTGTTTTATAAAAGAAGTTTACAAGCTTTGCTCTAACCAAGGCTGGCTCTCGTCTCACACAAATGTAGAATAAACTCTTAAATTTTAAAGAGGCGATACATCAATTGTTTTAGGTGACAAAAGCACCAGAGGAGCAGATAGCACAAGCAATGTCATTAAACGCAGGTGGGCCAGCCCCATCCGCACTGCGAGTCACTGTACCTCCAGAGCTTCAGGGCGTGGCTTTTATATCTGTGTTGTGTCAGAAAGGTATGTAGATTGTAAAACTAAGAACAATAGACCTTCCACGACACTGGTCTTTCTTTAGATCCAATAATAACCTCCCTATTACCAGGCCCGGCGCACTCCGCGCCAGAGCTCTAGAATGTACCTACGCCGGGCGGCGCGCTTGTGAAGACGCTAATACGTAATGCGTAATACCTCTGTGGTAATACGGACTTTCGCGGCGCGGTCTTAAGGTGCATTTTGTTTTAATACGAGCGCAACGACAAACGGTAGGCTATTATAGCCAGGGTCACGTTCGACGCGTTCAATGTAATTTGAACGTTGCGTTAGTGGCGTGGTAGCTAAAGATAAATTCGCACGTTTGCTATTAGAGAGTGCGCCTTCTGTAGCTAGTACTATTATTTATTCTGTGTATTAAAAATTATATTTCCTCTTGTACACGCTAGTACAACAGTTACATGTCCGGTTTTTTACATTGAATATTTAAAATGTGATCGATCACTCAGTCGGGTCCTTATGTAGAGTGGTTGTCATTAGTCATCAGTCGGGTCCTTATGTAGAGTGGTGGTCGGCGTACCGCAGGGTGGTGTCCTATCTCCTCTGCTATTTGCCATTTTCATTAACTCAATTACTCTTCCTCTTACTTCGTCCTATCATTTGTATGCAGACGATTTACAGATATACACACAGGCTCACTTCTCTCGGTTAACGGATGCAATAGCTACTGTTAACAGAGATCTCAGGAGCATCTCCGAATGGAGCTTCTCACATGGGCTTAAAGTGAATCCTGCGAAGTCGCAGACTATTATTTTGGGAAGTCACTGGTACCAGGCGCGAACCAATTTGAGGGCGTTACCACCAGTCATTTTTGACGGCGTTCAAATTCCGTTTAGTGACAAGGTTAAAAATCTTGGGGTTATATTTGATAGCAGCCTTTCATGGAAGCCTCATATATCTGAAGTCAGCAGGAGGATGTTTGCTGCGTATAGTTCGCTTAAGCGTTTTAGGAACCTATTGCCGACGAGAACCAAAATTTCCCTTGCTCAATCTCTTCTCCTACCTTTGATGGACTATGCTGATGCATGTTTTCCTGATTTATCTGCTGAGCTTGTAAACAAGCTGGAGCGTTTACAAAATCTTTGTATACGCTTCATATTTGGTCTGCGGAAATTTGATCATATCTCTAGCTATCGCTCAAAACTTCAATGGCTGCCCATCCGTCACCGAAGGAACTGTCACATACTCTCTCTTCTATACTCTGTTCTCTTCTTACCCAATTCTCCTTCTTATCTTAAAGATATTTTTAAATTTCGCTCCGACACCTTAGACCGCAAACTTCGTTCATGTAACAACCTATCACTTGACATGCCCTCTCATTCTTCAAAATTTTACACCAACTCCTTTGCTGTACAAGCCATACGTTTATGGAATGATCTTCCTGAGTCAATACGACGTTCCCCTTCTCCCAAGTCTTTTAAAATGCGCATTAAAGCGCACTACCTTGGTCTTGTTTCCTGATCCTTTCCATTTAATTTCCTCTTAAATCATAATGATAGTATGTATTAGTTTATTTTAATTATATATTCACAGCTATTCGTGTAATATATGTATTATATTTATAAGTATTTTATAACTGATTTAGTTAGTTAGTATTTATTTATTATATTTATAAATTCTTTATTTATTTTTAGTTTACCTATTCTGTTTAGACCACCAACCCGCATCACTTTTATCTACACTTTTTCCGTACCTAAAGGTTGCCTGGTAGAAATTGCTACTTTAGCAATAAGGCCGCCTTTTGACTCTTCTGTTTTGTTCTGTATTGTTTCTGTATGCTGTGTCTTTTGTCAATAAAGAATATTGTGTGTATATTGTGTTGTCATTTTATAAATAGGTTTAGTACAATGTGGGGGGAGCCTAACAATTTGCTGAACTGTTGTTTTTTACGGGCTATATGCATTGATAAATAACAGACCACAGATAAAACATGAATGATTCAAAAATGGGACGGCAAAGAGGTGCTCAAGCACATCTTTATCACAGTGAAAATCAACCTTAGCAAGAAAGACTAAGGTCAAAAGTTAGTAAAGATCACACATTACATTTTGATTCCAATGCACTATGTAACCGCAATGAAAATGCGACCGTAATTGGAGAGAACAACGTTGTAATTAAGAGTTTGCACATGTGTGTTAGATAGTCCCATGTTTTCAATGCGCTATTGTACGACGCGCTTAATCTATAACCTGTTATAAATCAATAGCTTTACGTCTCTGGGGGACTTATTTAGTGTATAAGCACTATGTAGTAGAACAATTTTACCCTTAATCCTCCCAACTCCGCGCTTCGCCCTCAAGCCTCCTGACTTGACTCCTAAGTTCCTCGAACATTCCAGAGCAAGAGGACGTAGTAACAGCAACGCTGAGCTCATCAGCGCTCAGTTGCCCCGGCACTCTACCCGGGGATGGTCTGGAGCTACACTGGCAGCAGAAGCTGGAGGCAGCTCAGAACGTGCTATTCTGCAAGGAGCTGTTCGCGAGGCTGGCCGCTGAGGCCGTGCAGCTCGACGCCAGCATCCCACACATGGTTGTGGGGAACCAGATCATGGCTACCGTGAGTTAACACTTTACAAGGCAAAACAACTTTGTAAAATTCATTCGTTTTCGACTTTATGTTGAGGGTATAAGGTTAAAATAAAAGTGGCAATGTAGTGAACACTGCCTTGTAAAGGTTTAAGGGGCAACATTTTTTATTAAAAGCTTTTATTTAACTTGCAATGTATGTATGTATGTATGTTTGTTGACTTGTAATCATAATTGATTCTGCAGCTTTTTATAGATTTGTTACTGAAAATTATTTTCAGGTACTGCCAGGCATCCAGTTGTTGATAGGGTTATGTCACAACAATGGACAAAATAACAACACAAATCCAGAAGGAACAAAAGTAAGTGAATACTCTTAGATTTTTTTACTTATTTAAAATATAGGTTAATAAATATTATAAATGCAAAAGCAGGTAACTCCATCAGTCTGTTTGTTACGCTTTCACACCAAAACGATCGAACCGATTTTAAAGAAACTTAGTAAAGAAATAGAATAGAGCTTGGGGAAGGACTTAGGCTACCTTTTACAGCGGGAAAATACCTTATTCCACAGGAAAAATTATAAACGCGGGCGGAGCCTCAAGGCGAAAAGCTAGTAAATTAATATTATCCATATAAATGTTGCCTTCACGAGATATTAGTTCATAATCTATGCGAGTACAGTCTGACCAAAAAGAGTAGAAATTAAAAAGTAGTAACACTGTAGCACAGAAGAAAATAATAGTACTAACCCGTAAAGAAAGGACACTCACCCCCGCGCTAAAATGAGTTCCCCGCTCCGCACCCCGCAGGCGCCGTGGGACTCCGCCGGTGGTGTTCGGGGGTGTTTTACATAGCGCCTAGCGCCATTGACTTGTAGTTGATATTCAGTTGTTATTCAAAAAGAAGTAACTTGTCAAAACGCGTTTTCTGTATGGAGGGACAACCAGTGACTGTAGTGTCGTCGCATTCTAACTAATAAATCGTGAAAATGAAACGACGACACTACAATGTTGCTATTTTTAAATGTAACTCTTTTTGGTCAGATTGTATCTTATTCAATCAATATTGCCTAAGTGTTGCCTCCTGGGCAAGTATATCGCTGAGCCTTGACCCTTCTGCATTACAGCGCACACATATGCATGTCTATCTGTACGTTTGTTATTATGTTGTTCGTTTTAAATGTTAATTTATGTAACATGTCTGTGTGTGTTTTGTGTAATGCAATAAACGTTTTACTTACTATTGGCACTGGTCGGTCACTCCATACAGCAAACGCGTTTTGACAACCTACTTCTTTTTTTATTAACAACTGAATATCAACTACAAGTCAAACACTGACGCGCTATGTAAAACACCCCCGAACACCCCAGTTAGAGCCCCGCTTCGCTTGCGGGGTGCGGGGCGTGGGGCGCTATATCGGGCGGAAAACTCATTTTAGCGCGGGGGGGTGAGTATCCTTTCTGTACGGGTTAGTACTATTATTTTCTTCTGTGCTATTGGTATGTGATGTTTTCAGAAATAATATGAGAAAAATCATAATAAACATGATCATCCGCGCGATCACTTAACAAATTTTCGCGATTAATATTTTTATACTTGTCTACGTGACTGTCCAAATGATCGCGGGGAAGATCATCGCACAATAATTTTTCATTATCGGAAAAATAATATTTTTAGTACCAACTTCTATCGATCACCTCGGTTCGCCGGGGTCGATCCCGGAGACGCTCGGCAACCTGGGCGGGTTGCTGGGCTTTTTTGAGGAGATCGGGTGGGTCGTGTAGTGAGTTATCCTACCCAACACGCAAAATAAGCGCGCTTCACGTCGAGTTGCGGAAAATTTGCCCGTTGAACTAACTAACTAACTAGTAGCACTCTTTTGTCCGTGTACAGACGGAAGGTTCGGCGGGCAAGTCGGAGCACGACCACGTTCTGGAACATTCTCTGCACCAGCTGTTGCGGGCGGTGCACCACTCCAACACGCACCACCCCTTCCCGCACCCCGCCACCGGCCCGCTCGGGCCCTCCAAGCGACGCTGCCTCGCAGGTATACACTATTGCTAGTCATATCATACTCATACTAATACATATTATAAAGAGGAAAGTATTTGTGTGTATGTGTGACAAGGTCACATACGTATTTAGCGATAATTTCCTTTAGATTTATCGTATCGTTTGAAAAAAATGTGCGCACTGTATGCAGGCGTCAATGACCTTTTGTCCGGATTTATATGAAACAAACCATATCTGTGCCGTAGACCGTCGCTTCGGGGCTACAGCGCTGGCCTTTCGTTTCGTCCTCCATGTTTAACATGTCCTAATAGGACGCCAGTTGTTTATCCGTGGTTACGCCTGTTGTTTATCGGTGGTTACGCTAGTAGGCTTACTATGTAAGAAGCGACAAGCTCGAGAAGCTGTCAAACGCGACATAGTGACATTAGAGCCATAGTAGTTCTGTCAATATGTTGCGTTTGACAGCTTCTCGAGCTTCTTACGTAGTAAGCCTACAGTTGTTTAACTGTGGTGACGCCAGTTGTTTATCGGTGGTTACGCCAGTTGTTTATCTGTGGTGACGCCAGTTGTTTATCTGTGGTGACGCCAGTTGTTTATCGGTGGTGACGCCAGTTGTTTATCGATGGTTACGCCAGTTGTTTATCGGTGGTTACGCCAGTTGTTTATCGGTGGTTACGCCAGTTGTTTATCGGTGGTGACGTCAGTTGTTTATCGGTGGTTGTGTCCAGGGCCGATGGCGGGCGACCGGCACGAGCTGCTGGAGATGAGCCGCGAGCAGTCGCTGCTGGAGCAGATCATCCAGCAGGCGCAGCACTTCTTCATGCGCCGCCGCTCCGAGTACGTGCTCGACACCATCGCCAAAGAGGTACGACAACAATGCTCTCCGGGCGCCATGTTTGATGCAATAAATGATTTCTGATTTCTCAATTCTGCCGCGGCCGTTAAAATCTCTAAATTTAAGTTGTTGGTCTCTTTCATTCATATGGGAATCGAAAAGGATGGGGAGATGAATGAATTTAATTTTGAATGAATGATATTTAAAATAAGCAGCGCAGCTGTCAAATTCAGCTTAGTTTAGTCGGGATGCTTAAATTCATTTTTACGTAAAATCTAAGTTTGACGTGTTTAAATGTAGGTTGGCAATCACCTGTCTCTTTTCGTTCTTAAGAACGTGAAAGAGACATAACAACTTAAATTTAGATATTTTAGCGGCCACGCAGAATTGAGCCCAACATTCCTATATAACCACCTCCAAATAACATTCAATTAATAATTTTAAGAGCGTCGGTGGCCAAGTGGCTAGGGCTGTTGACTTCCATTCGGAAGTTCGCAAGTTTAAGCCTCGGAACGTACCAATGTGTTTTTGATTTTCGAATTAATATGTACGTTTATTCGACGCTCTTATGGTGAAGGAAAACATCGTGAGGAAACTTGCACACGCCTGCGTAGTAATTCACAGCTAACAGAAATCGAATATTTATCACTACATAGTATAAAACAAAGTCGCTTTCTCAGTCCCTATGTCCCTATGTATGCTTAAATCTTTAAAACTACGCAAAGGATTTTGATGTGGATTTTTTTAATAGATAGAATCACAGAACATTTAAAAGAGGTTAGAAAGGCGATGTGGGCGGGGCCGGCGCGCCAAAACTATGAGCAAAACGCTCATACTTCACGCAAAGAAACGATCGCGCTGTCTAACTCACACATAGCTAAAAATAGCTAACACTAGATAAAAATCTACATCAGTGTGCGTGCATGCGTATGATTCGTTTCCATTTGAAATCGCGTGATTGAGCGGCGCTATGATTGGCTAGATTTGAAATTGCAAATATGTGCGTAAACTTCATCTTTATTGAAGTACAGATGTAGTGGAGGTGAAAGGTGGGGTGGAATCGGCGACACCGGATTTCATACGGACGGCGCATTATCGCCATTCTAACCTCTTTTAAATGTTCTGTGGATAGAATGATTCAAGAGGAAGGTTTATATGTATAATACATGCACAATATACTTAAAGATAACCCACAATAACCATTTTCCCGTGCGGAGCCGGGGCGGGTCGCTAGTTCGAATATAAATTAAAAAAGAAAAAAAACCAAACAGCATTATTAACATTTTTGTATGTTCCAGGTCAAAGACCCGCTGATAGTGTCACATTGGAACGCCCTCAACAGTCCAACGCAGTCCTGTGTCAAAATTAACATCATGGCTTATGGGTTTGTTTTTTTTTGTATACTTTCAGACTTGCGGTAAAAGGTAGTCTAAGGTAGTCTAAGTTACTCAGGGTGAATGTAGCTTTCCAATGGTTAAAGTATTTGTAAATCGGCACAGTAGTTTTTAAAGTTATTCATTACAAACATACACACAAAAATACAACTAATTAGGAAAATACATATAGAAAATAATTTCGAAGATAAATAGTAAATTGCAATGTAGCATTAATTTTGAGTAAAAAAAAAAAGAATTTATATGATAATAACTCAAAATTCAGTTTAAATGATATGTAAAAGTAAGTATTTATGTTTATTAGATTTATTTAGTTGATTCTATTATATTTGCAGTGCCCTTGCAGGGTCATGTGTGGACTATATTTTACTTGTACCTCCTTTGTAACACCGCACGAAGCAATAAATTATGTGATTATGATTATTAAGACACTGAAACCCATTATGGCTTTAAAATGTGTCACACGTCAAAATACATTTACAGCTCCCGTAACATGCAGTGCTATGACAAAAGTTTGTCGCACTTTTAACTGTCAAAAAACCCGCCATATTGAAATATCCTCTAATAGGATAAGAGAATACGCGCGGCAAAATTATGTCTGTCACGCGTGGAGCGGGTATGTTAGAGGGGCAGATATAGGTACATATTACCTCAAAAACTAAAATAAAACTGGGTAGTTCGCGCTCTAGGTTCCGTTTTTGTTTTTTGAGATGAGGAAACTCAAAAACTTTGCTCAAAACTGGCATTGTTTGTAGTTACGACGCGGTGTGCCGAACGTCCTTAGTAGTGCACGTGGGGGAAAAAACCCTTAAGTGCATCTGCCGCGACGGGAAGGTGAGGCATCTGTCGTACGAGCTGCAGGAACTACGGGACCTTATCTATTGCCAGGTACATTTACTTTATTTTTATTAACCTATGCTTTGTTCCATGGTCCAAGAAAACAAGATCTTGCAAATAGACCACGTGACTGACACAAGCCTACGTCTTTTTGCGCTGTTCATCCTTGTCTATTACACGCATTCGACAAGGATGAATTGGCAAAATGACGTAGAAATGACGTAGGCTCGTGTCAGTCACGTGGTCTATTTACAAGACCTTGTTTTCTTGGACCATGGCTTTGTTCCAAAGAGCGATGGAGAGGGCTATGTTTAGAGTTTCCTTGCGTGATCGAATCAGGAATGATGAGATCCGCAGGCGAACCAGAGTCGCCGACATAGCCCGAAGAATCGTGAATCTTAAGTGGCAATGAGCTGGGCACATTGCGCGTAGAACCGACGGCCGTTGGGGCAGAAAGGTTATTGAATGGCGGCCGCGCGCCGGAACACATACGACGATCTGGTGAGGGTCGCGGGAAGCCGCTGGATGCGGGCCAAGCAGGTTCCGTCTTTTGTTTCACTCGCCTTGCTGCCTTTGATTGTATGCATGCGCGAAGCGTAGTGTTGCTCTAGTGCATTTCCATCTTAATACATCCGCCAGTCTAACATATTAGTGGTAAAGCCGGGTCCACAATGTTAAGGCACCTATTTCACTGGCGACAGACGACAAAAGACGAAAGGGACGTTTTGCGTTAGAATGAGATACAAATACACCGCGCTCACTCTTGCGCATAACTACGTCCCTTTCGTCTTTTGTCTTCCGTCGCCAGCGAAATAGGTGCCTTAACATGTTAGCATGTTAAAAACACGAAAACACGGAGCTGTGGACCCGGCTTAATACAGAGTATAGAAGTTGTTTGTGTGGTTTAGATCTACCAGCACCAGATGACGGCGGTGCAGGCGGTGGGGCGCTGCATGGGCTGGCAGCTGTTAGCCAGCAGCGCGCACCTCGGCTCGGGGCCCGTCGAGCCGCTCGGCAACGCCTCCACCTGCCTGCTCGCATCGCCCAACGGTAATATCACAACACGACACAACCACCACCGAGCCACAGAATACCAAGCGGCGCTAGGCGACATCATTCATATAAATTGCAACCCTAGCTCTAGTATAATGTGCAATTCAGATCGCACGGCGCTAGGCGAAAAGACGAAGTTGCAGACCGCTCGCGTAGTTATAGCGCGCAAGTACATGAAGTGACGGAGGCCTGACCGAGCCTAGTTGCTAGTACCACACACAGAATACCAAATAGTAGGCCCTACATCACTACATAGTATAAAATAAAGTCGCTTTCTCTGTCCCTATATCCCTCCCTATGTATGCTTAAATATTTAAAACTACGCAACAGATTTTGATGCTGTTTCTGTTAATAGAGTGATTCAAGAGGAACGTTTATTTATATGTATAATACATGCATAATATACTTAGGTATAACCCACAATAACCATTTTCCTGTGCGAAGCAACGCGGGTCGCTAGTATAATTCAAATAATTTGCAACTCTAGCTCAATTACAACAGGCCTGTTTCACTCCCGGCTATAGTCTGCTCGCTGCAAATATATCCAGCTCAAATACCACATTGCCAGTACTATCGCGGACGGGGCCCTAGATGGTGGATGGAAAGCCCAAATCACACTTGACACCCCCACAACTGAAAAATTACGCTCGTCTGGCCTCCTTAGTTAGCCGTGTGTGACATGTCCCACATAATTATTTATTTATAAATTGCTAAAACCTAAACTTCTGACTAAAAATTTTAAAATTCTAAACTTGTTATTTTCCCTTTTGGACTGTTTACTGATTATAACGAGTCTGGTGAATCTTGATACGTAGGTAGATTTGGCGACACAATTCCAAATAGGTAAACAAAAAGTCGTCTATTGCGTCGTTTTAAGATTACATAAAGTAATAAATAATAGTCACTGCCTTTAAGTTTATTTATAACAGTAAAGTATTTCAAAATAGGTTGTCTCTTCCTATTAATCAGCAGTATCAATCATAAATCAAAACTAGCAGTAATGATGACTTATACATTTATACTCCTAAAACACTACTGTTTTGATAATGTTGAACCAGTCAACTTTTCCCAGTACATTACTTCTCATTGTACCTTTACAAAATTCTATATGTACACAGATATTCTATAATGGCAATGCTACTTGATACTTGTAAATCAATGTTATAAAAGCAATTACAAAAAGTCTACTATCAAATGTATTTATTATCAACTGTCTTTATCTAAAGTCAATGCCCTGTTGTCCTACATAATGTTGTTTTTCTTTTTCAGGTGACAGAATGATAGCTATACGATGCGAGCCTTCAGTGGGGATACAAGTGTTCATTGCCCAGTCACCACGAAAAGATCTCTTTTCCAGCGAACTCGTCCAAGACAAAAAGTGGGAGAACCTCGGAGGTGCTTTCAGAGAAATTAAGCTAGAGAAAATGGAGGGCAAAAACTTCCTCAATAAGATGGAATTACTTATGGCTTGTCTAAGTAGTCCTTCTTAATACTTTGTATTTATTTGATGTTAGGATGCTCATAGAAACTGACAACTTCAGTAGATCCGGAGTGGCCCTATTGAGGACTTTCCACTGGTTTTTGGGAAATGTTGCTATAATCCTCACACTTCACAGATTGTGGATTTCTGTTACTCAGAAATAGTAGCAGCAAATTACAAAACTTTTTTATTCATACAAATATGTATAGTTAACACTTTAACTGTCCAAAGCATATTTTCTTCCCTATCACGAAATGTCCAACAATCATATTACATTTTAAGTTAATACATTTTACGTAAGCGAAATTTTGTCTGAAGACTCTTAGGTAGCTGTATGCAAATGGTCCAATTAATTGTACTGAGCAATTGACTGAATTTCTTCAGATGTCCATTATGCTATCGCCTCCATTATTAGTTTCTTACTAAATCTCTATTCCGTTGAGATATTATTTACCTATAGAATGATAACTACACTAGTGCATTATATGTAATGCATGGAAAGTCAAAGTGTTAATTGTTTTAGAATGAGAGGTCAATATGATGATGAAATCATTTCTATTTTAACAAGTCAATTTTGATTTAGTGTCTGTTTCTATGAGAAACCTTTGAACTGTGACTAAGTATTTAACTATCCATTTTATAAGGTAATCATTATTTATTAAGAATAAAATAAACCAATTTCGAAGTAATCATAGAATTTTATTTATATGTAAGGAAAACTTAGGTAGAATGTTACATATTACTGAAGATTGTTCTTGAATCTCTTGTTGAAACCCACACGAGAACAGGAATTGCCAAAGAACTGTAAATAAAGAAAAGTTTTAAATAATATGTACACCTAAATAATAATACAGCAATACAACCTAATTGCTTAATCAGCAAAGTCTGATTCTCCACCTACATTCTCAAAAGGTCATTTTGTAGTTATATATTGTCATTGACCACAAACAATTAATAAACATGTTCTTGATCCAAAGTAGTGTCCTCTACCACAAGTTGTCTTACATTACATATAATTATATTGAACAATATTAATGTCTTCTTCAGACTAGAAGCTTTAAAATTCCCGATTGTTATAACAGACTAGACCTCCGGGATGGCAAAATTGGATCCTCTCAGCTTGGGAGCTAGGACTCCTTCAATTAGTTATAAAGCTGGAACTGTGAACCAAATAGCTTATACTATACATAATACATGAAACAAAATAAATGACAAGTATTATTACCTCTAATTCCTTGGTATAGAACTCTTCCTAGCATTAAACCCCCATCATTGCAAGACATTGAATTTTTAACACTCGGAAGGCTTCAGATTACGATTAACACTAACCTAACATTAAATCTAGAACTAAATTAGAATCGCGAAAGAGGTGACCGGGACCTGAAGTTGCCACCTCCGTTTTGTCTGTATCCCTGGCCAGAGCCGCGGTCGAAAGATCGTTGTCCCCCGTATGAGTCCCCGAAGCTCCTGCCTCCGCGAGGGGGGCCTCCGAAGGAACGGGGACCAGAACGAGGCCCGCCCGGCCCTCTAGGTCTGAAATTCCCGCCGCCGTTCCTGCGGGGCCCGTCTCGCTTCTTCGACAGCTCTACTTTCAACGTCGCGCCGAGCATCTCAAACCCGTTCATAGCGCTACACGCATCCTCCGCCTCCTGAACGTTCTCGAACTCAATGAATGCAAAGCCAGGGGGATTCAGTGCTACCCATACAGAGTTCAGTTTCCCGTATTTATCGAATTCCCGCTCCAGATCTTCCTTCTTGATGCCCTCAACAAGCCCACCGACGTACACACGAGTTCCTTGTGAAGACATGTTTGACAAATCTGAAATAGTAGAATAATACTTACTGACGGAAAACAGAAGTCGATATCACTTCACTTCTGAGTCATTATCACGTTTCATGATTATTTTATGCATTTTCGAGCCATAATTTATGAGGAACTGCGACGTATTTTAGTGAACTATATAGATAAATACAATGGGCAAAACAAAATGTCGTCGGCAGCAAAATGCCACGCCAACAAACATCTGATAATATGTTTCTTACAAGGCTTTACAGCTAAAACTTACATGTGCAGTTGATAGATGAGTAAGTGTAGAATAAACTATACCTATTTTCTAGTTAACTAAAACTAAATTACTATATTTAAAATATAAATAACGGGAAATGACAATTTTCGATCAATGAAATATTTCATTGACCGAGTGAGTGAACGATTTTTTGGCGGAAATAGGCGAAAGCGATTGATGCTTGGTTGGTTAGTTAAAACTTGCCAGTGTAAAAAATATTATTCGACAACATGACGATTCATTTAATTTAAATTTACAAAAAGAAACATGAAGATACGCAGTTAAAAATATGATGATGTCTGATTATCAATGAAATATTGAAAAAGCGTCAAATTTATTTCTTTATGTATTTTTAAAATTGAAATATTATTGCTTTCGGATATTTTCGTATATGCGAATGAATGAATGAATGGTTAAAAGCGGAAATGCAACACACTAGCGTACATACACAAACATTTATTATATGTGCGTGTGAAAATTGTTCTTGTGTGGTGTATGAGGGAGGAGGCTTCTTTGGCGAGGTAGAGGGAGGAGGGCCGAGGGAGAGAGGAAACTACACAACATGAAAACCGGCCAAACTACTTTGTTCAACGGTCGCGCGGCAGCGCGCGCGTTTTCGCTTGTTTTCTTTCGTTCACTGCCCCACCTTTGTTTCGTTATGAATTGTTTTTAGTCCTCGAAACAAATACAGTCTAATTCGAATTTATAGATGTTACTATTATCATTTACAATATGATTTGTGTTATGTGTTGATAAAATACCTGTGCGTTAGGGCAGGTGAGGTTTACAAAAGTGAAATGAATATTGCGTGTAGTTAGTGAAAAATGGAGTGCGGTCAGGACATGGGAGTCCAGAAGAGACACAGCCAGTTCAGTGACACCAAGTATAAATGGAGGACGGTGTCGGTTTTCTTAGTATTTTTGTATTGTGCGCGTTTGTGCAGTGGACAGGAGGTAGTAGATGTGGACCCGTGGCTTCTGAATAGGAGTTCAGGATTGACGGAGTTGTCCGGGGGTGTAGTTGCGGGAGGGAGGGCTGTGTGGAAGGCGGATGGCAGTCCATATCTACTGCGGGATGATCTCCTGGTAGAGAGAGATGCTGAATTACTCGTGGAGCCAGGAGTAGAGGTGCGGTTTGCTCCTATGATCGGAATCACCGTGAGAGGGAAGCTGGTCGCTGTGGTAAGTAATTCTCTTTCAAGAAATTTACAGAATACCTATTCATTCTTCATACTCAACTTTACTTGTAAGGTCGTTGACCTTACGACCCACTGAGTAGGTAGGTAGTAACGTACTTCATAATACTACTTATGCAATTATCCTTCGCTTTCCCATGCTCTACCTATTGTTATGTATGAGAGATACACAAACAAATATGTACCTATAAGTAGGTGTAAATCAATCCTTTGTTAATTACCAAGGTATCTAATAAGTATTTAAACTAAACTAACAAGATTCACATTTGAGTTGATTCGAGTTCATATTCTTTCTTACAAGCAATTCCCTTGCGGTAATCTCTCATTCTTTGTCAGCCTGTTGTAATCATGGAACTTATCTATTTACCTATATAAAATTAATTATACTATTTTCAACTAGGTAGGTAGGTATCAAAGATTGATGATTGTGCCGCTAATCAACAAGAATCAAACTGACAATTTAAAAAGGTTTAGGTATAACAATTTACTATTAAGTTAGTAACCTAGACCAACATTTCCTAATTAAAGACCCTTGGAATGTGTTAGGTACTACCAATAGGTAGGTACCTACCTAACAACATTCCAAGGGTCTTTATTATTGTAACTTGCTTTCCGCCGCGGCTCCGCCTGCGTTAACAGTGTTTCCCGTAGTAATGAGGCATTTTCTCGTGGTAAAACGTAGCCTATGTTACTGAGGGTGAATGTAGCTTTCCAATCATGAAAGAATGATTAAAATCGGTTCAGTAGTTTTTGAGTTTATTCATTACAAACATACACACACACAAAAAAAATCTTTCCTCTTTATGTAGTATTAGTATTAGTATGATAATAACGAAACCTTCTAAGTTATTTTATATCTTACATCATTTTACATCGATCACTTTTTATCGTGAAATTTACGTCAAATAAAGCAATATTGGTATTGCATCCATTCCTAGTAGCTAGGAGGTACCTATGTAATTCTAGACCATCCTAAACCTAAATCCATTTAAAACTAGGTGACCTAAATTTTCAACGTAACCTAACCTTTTTATTGATCCTATTCTACACCACCATGTTTACGCAAGCACTCGATAATTTCCTTACTGTGATAATGATAACAAAAACTGATATACAACTCTTATCATCACCTCCTTTCAACAAACGATATTGATCCACCTGTAGCTCTACCTGTATTGCAAATATTTAACACTTACTTGCAAAGTAAATATTAAGTACTTGCGTTGTTGGTAAGAATTAATAATATAATTTTATTTTGTCGAGTGCAAATATTGCATTATATCGAAGCAGGTGTGTCGACGCGTGCTACAAGTTACTACCACCTTTTAGAAAAAAGTAATAACTGTGCACCTGTTAGGATACTTTCGCTGACAAAGACACCTTTAAGATGATTGGAACCGAGTTCTGATGGTTCCGATCTTCTTAGAACCAGCTACATTTTCATACACAAAAGTAGATAACGTTTTGCGCCCCGTAAATATTGTCCAAATTTCATCATTCGGAAATGTTATAAAAATTCGGAAAGACTCCATAAAAAAAAGCTGAACATTGTTTATCAATACATATTGATGTTTTCATGTAACAATTACCTTGGCTTTGTGAGGAAGATCAACCTCGAAACAAAGTTTGAAACCCACACGATCAAGCATTACTTTGTCTGCCATTTGAACTAAGTATGTATGTGATTGCGAAGCTGACTGAGACGTAGTTGTATCAAATATTAGACTGAAGTGTTGTAAATAAATTGAAATGATTGCCTAAATTTTAAAAATAAACCACGCCTAATAAAATACCGCGAGGAGCAACGTATCCTTTCGCCCAATCATCCATTTTTTGTTTAGTTTATTATATGTACTCCTTACCTCATTCTCTAACTAAACAGGTTCGGTTCGGTTTGCCTACCGGACCTAAAAAAAGAATACCTAGTTACTCGTATTCGTGTAATAACTACGCCCTTTCCTTCTCTTTCAAGAAATCTGTTACGGTTGAATATTTTATCTTTAGAAACTCCTTATTCCCTCGGGAAAAACTGTTACCGCGGGCGGAGCCGCGCCGGAAAGCTATTTTTTTTTAATTACTGCTTTTTCATCATATCTAACCTGTCTTTGTAATCCAATTCGACCATGCGATCGGCACGTTGTTGGTTGATGGGTAAAATTCAAACACCCCAACCTAACCTTAAGAATTCAATATGCTACACAGTTTTTCACGAAGTTTATAAACGTTACGTAAGACGTAATACTCTCCTCTACCTACCTCGGAATTAAAAAACTTGAGCAAGCAACCAGCTACAATTAATTAATTACAAATTGGATACAAATACGAGTATCAATCCTGCTTAACCGTTTCACAAAGAACTCTTGTCAAAAAATATCACAAACCACATCGTGCTTAATTCAGTACAAACGCCCATTTATTAAGATTGCCATTACTCTTGTTCATTAACATCAAATGAACCAGCTTCACAGGCGCCGCTGTGAGTCATACGCATGTTAGGGACGCAAAGAAGCAGCTGAGGAGACTGACCTGACCTGACCTGACCTGACCTGGTTAATTCAATCAGCCTGAATCTGTCCTCTAGCCCTTGTAGCAGCTGGTTAGACTGACCCCTCGTAGGAGCCAGCTGATTTCCTACAACGGAAAAAATTGGCTATTGTGCCGCACAGAATAGAAATGGTTACCTGAAAATTTCACGACACACGAATTTTAATTTTGATATGATAAAATTTGTGCATTGATTTCAAAATACTCCAACCTCTAATTTAGGTAGGTACTTGGTTACCATAAACAATTAGGAACATAATTTATAACGAATTCTCTGGACTTTGTTTCTTTAACAAGGCCGGCGATTTTGCAAATAATTTACTGAAAAAAAAGTCTCATTTTTTAAATATCGTTTATATTCGACAAATCAAATAACTTTATCTTTAGGATCTTTAAAAGGACTGATAAATTCATGATAAATGAATAGAATGTTGAATGATCACAATTTTAAAATAATATAAAGCCTGGCCAAAGTAATAAATAACCTGCTAAGGCGCCATGCGCCACGTGTATATTTTTACGACTATGGCAACAATTTCCCTTATAAAATTAGTTCCATTGAAATTCGTTTTTTTATTTCTCTGGTCGGGTTTTACCTAATAGTACCTGTGTGGTATGCTCTATGTCTGCTACGTATAACCAAGTACCTATTTGTAAGAGGATTCACAGTTTAGTATGTCAATAGTATCAAAAAAGTATACATCAAGTTGTTACATAATTCAGATTTCACTTTAATGTATAATTTCATCAACATTAGCCTCGCTGGCGTACAGAATGAACAGAAATTACGCATGACGAACTCCATTATGGATGGCTTCTAGTCCTATCCTATGTTCTCGGTCACGGAACATGCGATTTGATGGGAGAAATTTGATATGTTCTCACCACATAACCTTCATTCACTATGTGCAATAGTATGCATTGCATATTCACACACTATTTGTGTATCGGCTTGTGTTTACAATAATGAAACAGAATAACATAAATGATTTTATAAATTTGAAATCTGATGTCTTTCGGCTGATGTTGCAGAAACATTGCACCACACATCGAGTGTTCGTTTGATTTGTATACCTATGGCTTGGAAGAGAAAACATTTACCTTCAATGAATGATAGTATTTTTTATTTTAGTATTTTTTATTTAGCTTTTACGTGCTTTTACATCGAAAAAAAGGTATGGAACATCTGAATTCTAACAAAAACCTTTCCAATTATGAATTAACTAGCCATCCGCCGCGGCTCCCCCCGCGTTAACAGTTTTTCCCGTGGAAATGAGGCATGTTCCCGCGGTAAAAGGCAGCCTATGTTACTCAGGGTGCATGCAGCCTTCTAATAGTGAAATAATTTTTGAAATCGGTTAAGTAGTTTTTGAGTTTATTCATTACAAACATACAACACAAACACACAAAAATACAAATCTTTCCTCTTTATAATATTAGTATGATTAACCTAACACAAAAGAAAGCCTATCAAATTCACTTAACAAAACTTGGAACTCAACTTGAAACCATCCCACCACGATACGAGTTTCAACGAGTAGATCATTGTGTCACAAACAAAGGCATTCTTGACAATCAGGTAAATACTAAGCTATAAGAACTCCCTGTTATGAGTACTAGGAGTAATTTATTCTTGAGAAATCGATGTCACTTACAATTACAACGGTTGTTAGAGTAGCATCGGCAGATATGTAACAAAGAAGCAAAGCAAAGAAGGTTCTAACGTTCATGTCAGGGTTAATCAGTAGGCGCTAATAGGACTGAATAGGGCTCCGGAGTCTTATTTTCGAGGCTACTTATCAATAAATTGATTATGATAGACCTTGATGTATTCTAGTACCTACAAAAAAAAAGATGCGCTGCGGTTAAATTATTTTTGAAAAAGAAAAAATCCGAGACTGTGATTAAACGCTTCACCTACATTTTGCTCTAATCTTACAGAAAAAAACATTTATAAATCATAACTTTTTTTAAAAACTCAGATCTCTACTCTACTCTAATCAGAATTTCGCACAGAGGATAGCTTGTTTAAATAAAATTGCGCTTAAAGTAAACAATAAAAATAAAAAAGGCGATACGTGTATCGGAGTTTATATGGATGGCTCTTCGCTAATTATTCCCAATTTGTTACTAAATTGGCATGAATTACATACAATATACTTTTTACTTGAAAATACTTTACGAAAACTTCTCTTCGCAATTTTATATTTTATACAATCTAGTAATGTAAAAAAGTAATGGCTAATAGACTTAAATCGTGCGCCAGCGCAGCGACATCGGTAAACCGCAGCTTTCACTCTCGTATTGAGGGTAGATTCCCAAAAAACTACCAAAAAACTGGTTTCTTGTAAAATTGGAATAAAAAAGCGACGATCTAGTATGTTTAAAAAAAGTACGGTGTTAACGAACCCGCGGCGAATGGTGATGGAATGAAATGAATGGAGCAAAGAATGCATAATATGGGGATGAAGTTTTTTCTACTATTATTCCTTTATGGTTTTTGATTTAAATAATGGATTGTGTCTATGAAGTATCTAAAAAATTTTTTAACATTTATTTGGTTTTAAGTCCTTATAGACCGGAGGGGTTTTTTTTTAGTGTAGGGCGTAAATGCACTCACACTTTCTTTCATCATTGCACTATACAATATTATATAGGTACAAACACAGGCGGATGTAAACATATCGATTCCGATGTCAAATCGATCAGTTGTTGTTATAATATCGGGGGAGAACCACAGAACCGAGCCAAAAACACTGCGCGTAGGTAATTCAGGATCCTATTACTATATGCCTTTGAGTACTAAATCCAATGCGATTTTACAAAACTCCCTTAGTATTTAATTAGGACGCTATCTGTCTGTAGAGCAGGTGTGTCTGTACCACCCAAATAGTGTCAAGATCTTTACAAAGATAAGCTACATTCACACTCGGCCTACCTATGATGGTGGTATACAATTCTAACTTAATTTCCAAACAAGTGCAACTTATATAATAGTAAATACTATAAAAAAGTAGGTTGCTATGCTTATGGAAATAAATGCATATATTCTAAAATGTTTTTTAATAACTTAATTAATGTTATTTTAAATAACACAAAACCTCGCGGACTCAGCTCGTGAAATTTACTTTTGATTTGCAAGTAGGTATTCTGAAATCGCATTTTTTTTGTACAAATTGATCAGCTGGCAAAGTCGACTTGTATGAAAATTAAAAAAAGTAAATTGCGATCACAGAAAACTTCAAGAACAAAAGTTGTACAGTTTCATGTGCTGAGTTATTTATTACCCGAGTGGTTTTGCTTTATTTGATTAACATTGTATATTTTAAACTTTTTATTATTTGAATAAATTATGCCCGACAAACGTATTTCTACGCCGATGTTAGAACCATAGATTTAGGATGGTTCGCGCGTTAGAACTATAATAACAAACGAATAAAGTTTTCATTCATTCATTCATAATATAAAGATTTTCCGTTTACTTAAAAGTCTCCCCCATGATATTGTTCATATTCAAATAAATTATTTACCTACTAGAAACTTTACAGATATTTGTTTCACATCCCCATACAGATACCACAAGTCATTGGAGAAATTGCATAGGCTATCTCCTTCCCAAACCGTCAACTACAAAAATGTTTTCTCTTTACTTAATTCTAAGTTTCGGTTGCCCAATGTTCATGGAATAACTAGAACTAGTGCTAGGTCGTAAACTCGGCGCTTCGTAATCAACTTTATCTTTTGTTTACGATGATAAGGCGATACCTTCTACAACTGGAACCCTTTTTGTGATGTTAAAAAACTGTTAATAACTCAGCTTTGCTTCAAAGTATTATCTCAGTGGATCCTATGGTACCAATAATGCTTACAAGTCAACTCAAGCCTTTTGCCCGTGGGATAGAGGATTTTTCCCGCGGCAAGGTATAGCCTATATTTCATACCTAAAATGTCTTCTATCTTTGTGCCATGTTTCATCAAAATCGGTTTAGTAATTTCGGAGCCAATTCAATTATTAGCTTATAATTTTATGTCATATTTTTAAAACATTGGGTTACTTTATACGAGTTTTAAGTAAGGTCCCTAATTTTTTGAAAATAAAATTATAGCCTATATGTTTCCCGGGGCTAATTAAGCTTTCCAAGAGTAAAGAAATTTTGAAATCGGTTTAGTATTTTCGGAGGCTGTTCAATGCGAACAAACAATCAAATCTTTTTTGACACAGGATTTTGTTGTCTTTTTGTCTTCGTGTTAAATAAGAAGGGAAAGATAAAGTACGGAACAAAATCCTGAGTTACGCAAAAGGGACAGCAAATAACTTTATCACTTGACCTGAAATAGTTTTCGTTACCCGTCTTTGGTTTGATAGATAAGATTGCGGTCAGTTGCAGTATAGTAGTCGACACAAATGTCGTATAATTTAAGCTTTTGACATTTATTTTCACCTTAAGTTTTAACTATAGCCGCTATCGTCCTTACGATAACGATTGTAGTTACGGGCATTAGAACTCATGCTGAGAATTTAACGTTAACGAATCACGTTACGTTTTTACGTTTACTACTGTAGTCGAGTTAGATGATTTTACTATAGCAACTCATGGTAAAGGTGCTGCCCATATTATTATCTCTACCGTATTACAATGTTTGGATTTTAATCTTAATTTGATTTATTTGTTCTTGACTTTTTTATAATTTTAGTTATTTATCATAACATCGATAATCGCACATAATAAATAGTTATTTATGAACATAAACAACAGAGAAAAAGAAAATAATTAAAATATTGACATACCTATTACTATTACCTCTTGACAACCATACCTTAAAAATAAATTTGTAGCTAAAAAAATTCACATTTCTTAATTGACTCAACTAGTTAAAATAAGCGTTAAATAACGGTATCAATACGTCTTCATAATTATTTTTCTATCACTATACCTTACCTGGCCTTGTTTACTTACCTCACTACAATTTCGTGTTCATATGCCCGAAACAAAATACGAGTGAGTATACACTTAGTGAGGTAAACAAACGCCCTTCTATCTACCAACTTAATAGAAGCAGTCAACAATAAACAGTTAGCTCCCAGTTCAATACATCTTAACGGTCTCTGTGTTCCTAGTACCTAGGGTTACCAGGTGCACGAGATTCGACTGAATTCACCTGAAATTCCAGGTGACCAAACTTGCAACAAAATCATCGCGGATGTCACATTCAAGATTTTTTATAATACAGTCAGCATTTTTTCGAACGCTTATATGGTCTTACACAAATAAGTTAAATGCACAGTGGTTCATTACGTGTCTAAAAAATCATTTAAAAGATTATTTATACCAGAGTTCTTAGACAAGCGTTTAACGTCTGTTTAACTTTTTTGTGGTAAGATCATATAACAAGTTATAATTAAAGATATAAATAAATGCCATGTTCTAATTTCATTTCAATAATAAAAAGTAACTTTTGAATTTAGACCTAAAAAGTCCCGACTTTTACAAAGTATTTAAAAATGTTGCTCAGATATTTTACTATTCCCATCTGGCAATCCTACTCTACATCTAGTACTGAAAGAGTTCTTAGTAAATCGCAACCTTGGAGGCTATTATAATGAGTCACTCTCGTATTAGAACAATTTTAATGATACGGTAATTTATATTACAGTTCAGTCAGTGTTGTTTGAGGTATGTAAACAATCTCATTGCATAACTGAAAGGAAGTAAGTAGATGAAAACGACGATGGAAATATTTACTTCTCAACCCACTGCTGGGTATAGATAGATAGGTAGGCGCCTCTTCATGGAAATATCTACTTCTCAACCCACTGCTGGGTATAGATAGATAGGTAGGGGCCTCTTCTCTGTTGCTCTACTCATCAGGGTCCTGTGCCATCCGCATCTAGCAAGAACCCACAGATTTTACAAGGTCGTTCTGGGCAAAGGGCGATCCGTCTGCCTCTGGCCTTATTGAAATATAGTTTTTTTTTCGGTAGCCAAGGAGTCTGGCACAAGCTCCTTGAAAACAGCACTCCGAGTTTTAAATTATTGATGGTTCTTTTTAAGGGTGCATTTTATATGTTATTGATTTAGTACCAAACCAAGGCGTATTTATGAAGGAGCGAGTAAGGAACTTCTGTTGCAAATTAGATGTTTTGTTTGTTATTTAGCAAAGTAACCTAGTTGCATTAGAGCGCTTAGTACCCGTAGATAACAGCCGATAGTGAAATTATTTTTCTGTAATATAAGAGGTTTTTATAGTGAGTAATCAAATTTATTGATGACTAAGTTAGTTGAGAATCGTTTTCCAGGAGCTCGTTCCTACATGTCGGCTATCGGATCCGTATATTAATCGGATGTCGTCGCCTTTGTTCACACGTTCACACACACGATTAATAATCGGTTGTCGGCCACGGTCGAAGCTAGTGTCAATTTTAAGCATTCTACGCGAAGCGATTGTGCACGATGAACGTCGACGAATTTCTTGTTGTGATTGATGTATTATTATTTAAGAAGAAAACCAAGAAAGACAGTCAAGGAAAGAAAATATAGGGTGTATCCTGAGAGAAAGATTTAGTTTGGAAACATTTCAGAATTTAATAACAGAATTGAGGAGTGACGAAATTAAATTTTTCAATTATTTTAGAATGTCGGTAACTACATTCAACCATCTATTGCGGGGAGAGAGGGCTATCGGCCCCGACATCAGACGAATGTGAACAGCGCCATTCTTCATTATAGGCGAGCGAGATCCGACACGATTTTTTTCCGGCCGTAGAGGGCTGGCAAAACACCCGACATTTCTTGTCGGAGCCGACACAAAATCTGTTTCCGATAAGTGTGAATAGCTTCATATGTAATGTTCTGCCACTATAACCTCCGTTTAATATACGGATCCGACACCCGACAAGTGGGAACGAGCTCTAATGTTGAATGAATGAATGAATGAATGAATGAATGAATGAAAACTCTTTATTGCACTTATAATGTACACAGGCGAACTTAATGCTACAAAGCATTTTCTTCCAGCTAACCTTTGGTAGTCGAGAGCAGGCTAAGGGTAGTGTCGCTAAACAGCGATAAACAATTATTGAGTTAAAAATAAATCAAAAATAAAATAAAAGGAAAGGGGTAAAATTTAATAATTAATTTTAATAACAGTAATATACCTACATAAAGAGAATATACTATATATTAAATATACCTACATATAATACATACTAAAATAATATAATATACATATTATATACCTATCTATATATAACAACATAAATAAATATAAAATAGAATAATCAGTCATTCACACTGCTTTTGTAAGAAGTATTCAGACACACGCGATTTGAAGACATCTATTGACGGAGCCTCCCTAATCTCGACCGGCAAACCGTTCCAGAGTTTTGCTGCTGCACAAGTAAATGATTTGGCAAAATATTCCGTACGGCATTGGGGGGTAGATAAAAATTTATTATAATTTTTGCGGGGTGCACCACTGACGAATGATTTATACTCAAAACACTCACTCAGATATTTTGGAGACCAGTCGTTGTGAAGAATGTTGTATAGCGTAGTGAGCACGTGTAGATTTCTTCTGTTACGTATGTTAAGCCACTTTAGCTGAGTCCGGTAGTGAGACACATGATCATATTTGCGTATTCCAAAGATAAAACGTATACACAGATTTTGTAACCGTTCTAGTTTATTTAAAAGAGTTTCCGTAATATCCGTGTAACAGACGTCAGCATAATCTAGAATGGGAAGTAACAAAGAAACAGCTAAGGTGATCCGAGTGGGCAGCGGAAGAAAATTTTGCAGGCGTTTCAGTGAGTGAAAAGAGCCAAAAACCCTCTGACTAACCTTCGCAACATGAGCAGTCCAGGATAAGTCATGTGTAATAAGCAGCCCAAGGTTTTTTACTGTCTTACAGTACGGGAGAGGTAAGCCATTAAAAGTCACCGGCGGTAAGGTGTCCATATTGATTAGTGAGATGTTTCTGGGGCTGCCAACCAATATTATCTGTGTTTTCGCAGGATTGACCAGTAACCCGTGCTGTTCCGTCCAAATCCTGATATTGTCGAGATCCAGTGACAGTTTCCTTATGGATGGTATTAGATCGGATTTCGTAGAGGTTATGTATAACTGAAGATCATCAGCATACAGGTGGTATTTGCTATGCTTGATAGTACGGGTTATGGTATTAATAAATAAAGAAAATAATAAAGGTGACAGTACCCCACCCTGTGGAACACCAGAACACACACCATGCCATTTCGAAAGATGATCATCGATTTTCAGGCGCTGATTTCGATTACTCAGATATGAGGTGAACCATGAGATAACATCCTGCGTCATGTTGAGCGAATCCAGAACCGAAACTAAAATCTCATGATCAACACAATTAAAAGCATTGCTAAAATCTAGCAATGCCAGAAGAGTAAGCTGCGTGTCATCCATACCCTTGCGGATATCATCGATAATCCTGACTAGAGCCGTACATGTGCTATGTGCTGGTCGAAACCCAGACTGAAACGTATTCAGAAGTTCGTGAGTTCTCAGGTAACGTAGCAGCTGATGTTGGACGACTTTTTCTAGCACTTTAGAGAGAAAGGGTAATATGGAAATGGGGCGATAGTGGGTTAATTCGGAAGGATTGGGAATGTTTTAAAACTATAGTTACGTACGTACGTTCAGTCACAAATAGATCATGAGGGTATTTAAATAATCATATTTGTAGTTAAGACAAACGAAGTGATAATAAGATATCAATGTGATAACAAAATAATACTTTATATTTTTACATAATATGACTCAATATTAACAGAGTCAACGTCGACCACATTACTTTTGTTTGCATTTGTATGAGTTTTAGCAACATAAAACTTTAATCTTCATTCTAAAAGTTTCGATTTTTCGTAATATAATTCGGTAGCTAGATACAAAGCAACAGCAGGCAACATCCGCCATTGATCGATTCTCAAATTTTCATAGGTACAATAAATCCTTCAATTTACTGGTACATTATTTTTAGAGTTGCGAATTTAAAACATTAAAGTAACCATATTGCTTGCTACTTACTTAAGTATTTATGACTCACCGTGTTACGTGGTGTCACCGACTATTCTATGATAAAGTGAAGCGTGAATCATTAGAAAAAGTGAAACCGCGCTTACTCGTTCCTATGTTTACATTGCTTTTGCTTGCTGCCATATTGCACTGGATAATAATTATCATGATAATTATCAACAAAAGGAAGCTGAGGGAAGGGGGGTGAATTTGGGTTTTGCCGCCCTTCTTGTTGATGCTTAAATTAAAAACCGTATGTAGGTACATAAAGGCGCTAGACTGCGGAAAATATACTAAAAAAGATTTCCTTAAAAATAAATAAATAAATTTCTTTCCTCAAATGCAAACCGAGTTTAGAATTTATTACTTCCTTTAAAGCCTTTTAAACCAGTCTGACGAGAATGTAACGAACTTGATCTAAATGAGTCACATCACACACTGGTTTATAAATCGCCTATCGGTGATTAGATCAATATATACGATCATTAAATCAAATCATCTTCACTTTTAGCTTACATTCTCATTGTAGCAAGTCTCTGCCTACCCCTCCGGGAAAGAGCCGTGAACTTGTGTTTTTTTTTATTTACGATACATGCACGTACTACGTTCTCGTACTGAGAATCGAGCCAACCGTAAATTAGGGTAATTTTACGCAACGTTGTTACTTAGGCACCATTTTAAGGTTTCCCATGAGTATTAAAATTTGCAATAAAAAACTTTTTAACTAAATACAATAATTGGCAATAAAATATTTTAACTATACCTACACAAGTAACTCGTAAATTAAAAACCTCCAAGCAGTTCTTCTTCTTCTTTGCGAGTCGATGACAAGCAGTTAAAAATAACAAATTACATGTAAATATACTTAGATGTCTTAAATAGCTGATAAAAAAGTACCTATTTTATGTAAATTTATGACGTCGTCGCCGCGAAACCAACCTTGGTAGCCAATCCGAATGTATCTACTCCGCATCTATCCTTGCTCAGTAATATTATTTTAATCACGTAGCGATAAAAAGTAACCGCATGAAAGTTTAACGCAAATATACCTCGATTCCCCACATAATTATGATACATCCTACCGATTCCTACCACAAATCCTACATCGCTGACTCAGCCTCACCTTGGCCCGGATAAGTTTGAACCGACTTCACTGGCTTCGGTTCGACCACAGCAGCGCATTTAGGGCAAAGCTGATTGCCTAGATAGATCCAATTTCAAATCCATAAGCTAGGTCTAAGTGTTGCTGGCGGGTATCCATTACTAGTCTGTGGAATAGAAATGGCGCCTGTTCTTTAATATACGAATCATACGCAATATCGATAAGAATCTAAGTCAGTAGTATATTTCTTGATATTCTTAGCTTTTTCGTGTAGTTTTGCCATTTTATTGTTTGTTTACATTAACTGTTCCACTGTGTTATTTTTTTCTGTTGAATAAAGGCAGCAGCCCTTTTGGTTTCCTAACTTTACTAAGGTTTAATAAGTTTGCCTCCAGGCAGGAAGACAAACATAGGATGAAATAAATTGTTACCGCAAATAAAATCAATAAAAATAACAAACTACAATAATAATCTTCACACCTCCATGTCTGTATAATTTTTTTTATTTCTATTATTTTAAAAGCGAGATGCCACACTGTATAAACGTAACTACCGTGAAAATTATAAGTAGGTACTGTTTCTTTTAAAACGACAAAGGCGCGGTGCGTAGTTTGTATTGTATTGTTTGTATGTACTGAAAATATATTTCTTACTCTTAGTATGTACCTACTATACTGTCAACTTACTAGTATTTATGTTGCTATAAAGCTTAAACAAGGCCAAATCGTTTACTCTGTGCATTAAATAATGCCAAATAGGGTCAAGTGATGTCCAGACTAAGCGGCGACTGAACGTGCAAAAATATGCTTTAGGGCTCTTACAGACGAGCGGCACTTGCCAAAGGCAGACACAACTACAGCCGTCGCCACCTGTTGACAGCCGCCGACGCGTTGACGGCTGCCGCTTACAAGTGGCGACGCTTGACGTTGTGGCATGCCGCGTTTAGCAGTCGTGGTCAGCTGGCATAGGAGCCAGTTGCAAAATGGGTTTCGATGAAGAAACACTGTTATGCTGTGATGCCCATGCTCTGTTTTTTATTATTTTGTTACTGTAGTCTTGTAACTTATAAGCCCTTTTTTTACTGCCACAATTAGCAAATCAATATTCATTTCGTCACTGGAGCTCATTTTGATGACCTGCAACGCTTGCGCACTCTTGACCTATTTGCCCTGCAACGCTTGCGCACTCTTGACCTATTTGCAGTCGACTGACAAAATGACGGACAAGGCATGCCAAACTGCAAGCGTCGCCACTTGTCGGCGGCAGCCGTCAACAGGTGGCGACGGCTGCAGTTGTTTCTGCCTTTGGCAAGTGCCGCTCGTCTGTAAGAGCCCTTAGACATGCTTTGCATAAATTTCTTTTTGATGTACTGTTCCAATTTTTTTAGAATTTAATCACATATCATATCATATCACCATTATCACCAGCATAGAGTCTGTCTAATAAGTAGAGTCTGTCTAATAAGTTATTGTACTTGTGTATTTTTTTGGGAAATTTAAAAATAGGTCTGCAACTCCGTAAAAAGTTACCTATACAAGATACAACGAATTATTTCGTGGATTACCTATTTTGCCAAAAACAGAGTCTACCTTTACGAAATCTATGAAACCGAATAGGATGTAATTTAATTACCTTACTTACTTACTTTCTATTGTATACGAGCACTAAACCACGCACATGTAGCAATGTTTCAAAACGTTTCTCAACTTTGCCTCGTGACTCATACATTTGTCCCGTAACAAGATTATACCTGATGATGATAACCGATTATTCATTTAGCATACAGTTACTTCCGCTATCAAGTTTATTAGACATTTTCTTATCAGCTGTTGTAGCAAGCATGATTGTTTCTCGGAGTTGGCAATGCGATACTGGTTATCTTGTGTTTTATTTATTACTAGAAATGAATCAATGTTTGCTGAATGACATCCGCTAGAGCTACTTATTAGAAGCAGTATCTTCCTTTAAATGGGTACATGGATAGTGCAGTCAAGAGTACGTAAACTGAACACTTTGGAATATACACCGTTCTTATATCCGCTGTACAAGGGTGAGAATTCAGCTTAATTGCATTTTGACCGTACGTACATTGAGCTGGTAAAGTATAAATTACTACAGGATGTAATTTTGTAGTAAATTATTTAGTTTTATGACGACGATATCTTTAAATTTAAGGTAGGTCTGAAACATTTTATTGGTACTTGGTCTTGTCTATACAGGCAACTCCTTGGCGAGTAGACACTGTTACTGTTGTAGTTTTGTTTTTGAACTTCAGAGTCAACTTTTCACAAGATTTTAGTCGTGACGACCTCCGTCATATTTGTTTAAAAAATGCCAGCGCCAATGCGCCAATGTTGTTTGGCTATCAACGGTTTGTGCAGCGTAAAAAAAAAACAAAGTTATAACACGTATTCTTCATTCAAAAAACGGCTCCACGCTTTTCTCAATTAAGAAAGTGGTAATAAAAATCTACAATAAAAGTTGCCAGTCAGAAAACTGAGTTAATCGGCCGGCACTAGGCCACGACATTAGTTCCACAGCCTGATGCCTGGGGCCGTATTACTATTTACTAAGCTACAAATTCACAAACAACATACTATTCGGTATACACTGCGTAGCGGATATACTTAGTACAGATTTTAGCTTTCGTGTTTAAGACTTATCGACCAAGCAATAGACATCAAATTGTTTTGTAAACTATAGGTTCATAAAGAAAGCCGATTGTTTGCTTCGAGGCCACTGCTCCTGTGTTCGGTGGGGCTTGAACAACTGGGTTGCGAATTGCGGTCTTCTTATACAGAAGCACACTTATTCAGCCTTACGTAAGATTTACAGTAAGCCGACTATAATACGTCATTCT
Source organism: Teleiodes luculella (assembly GCA_948473455.1). Lineage (NCBI taxonomy): Eukaryota > Metazoa > Arthropoda > Insecta > Lepidoptera > Gelechiidae > Teleiodes > Teleiodes luculella. Next base: position 11,692,917 of record OX419587.1, read on the forward strand.
GAATACTATAATATAAAGGCTATTTCTGCTTGTGGTTTATGGAAACAGGAATCAATCAACCAATCACCTTCGTGTGGGTTGTTGTAAATTCCACCAACCTTAACCCTGATGTCTGAATTATTGAGACATCTAAAATACCAATTATCAGAACAGATGTTAATTTGAAGTTTTCGATTAATCTGCCTCGTGTTATTGCAAATAAAATAACAATATAATAGCGACTTGTACGATAAACTAATAAAACAGAATTCCTATGAACTGATTATTTTATTTTTTTAAAAGATTTCATGTATGAAACAGAATGAAGCTTTTTTTTAATTCACATATGCTTGTGTCGAAAAAGTACGACCAATCAAGCTTCACCGGACTTGCATTTATCTATCTGTCCGTCCAATAAAAAAAATATCAAATTTTAGCAATAGTTTTCAAGTCTTTCAGTATGAATCTTCATCAGTAGTAAAGGAACTAGTACTAGTAGGTAGTGGCTTTTGCAAAAACAAGGTCTTGATGTTGATAAAATGCATGCTTGAATTATTGCATGTACGTACTTACGTCGATCTTAAAGATTTTAAACGAATGAAAAACAGGAAATTTTATTCAAAAAATTACATTATAATTATCGATTCAGATTTCCACAGTAAAAAGGCTGAAGGAAAACATTGTAATAAAAAATGGCGTCAAGATTATGACTGGCCATAACAGTCTTAACGAAATTCAATTAAAAAGGCCTTGCGAATAATTTGAACACTGGCAAAATATGTTTAATTGGCCGTGGACGTAAGTAAGAGTCGCCGATCGCCCACTTGTGCGATGGCTATCGGCCATTGTTTCAAGGCTGATCTAATCCAAACCATCATGATAGCATTACGTCATGTTACCAAATATTCAATACAATACCTATCTACCATCTACAGTAGATTTTTCTTTGACTTTGTATAAATAATCGCAAGTTTTCTTATAAAATCTTTTAAAGTAGAGTTTTACTGATATTTGCCGATAGATATGTAGGGTAACACAAAATAGGGCGTGGTTTGATGGTATATTGCAAACAAATTGGATGTAATATGGCGAATCTGTTCTTTGCTTCAGAAGGCACAGCAGCAGTTGGACGGTACATTTTTAGACGAGAGGTTTTAATATTAATTCTTGACAGCAATAATATGTATTAATCCAACACTGTTTGTTTGTACAGTAGGCAGCACATGCGACTGGACATGTTGACCTTGAGGGCACCCGTATTCCGTAGAGGTAGGGGTGAATTTCGACGTGCGAATGTCCAACCGCATGTGTTAGCTTTGTACAAGGGCATGCCTAGCCTACTACAGCTAGCTACGCCATCAGGTTTTTGAAACCGTCTATCAGAAAATTCTGAAACCGTACATTCGATTCGTGAGAATGAGAACTCCGAAGAATAGCCTCATGAGCAGTTTGCTCCGACGTGACTACATACAACCTTATGGCATTCAATTAGGGTAGGTGCGCGGGCGCCGACCGAAACGCAGCGTGAAGAGATCTCGCCGATAGCCAGCCGTTGAACTCGGAGGAGTATCTGGATGGTGGGATTCGCTGTTGTATTGAGTTTGAAAGCAGTTATTTAAGCAACTTTTATATTCGAAATTAATTTAGTTTAGCCTACAACAGTCCATTGTTGTCCACACATACTCGTACCTCTATCGTTCAAAGAGATTATGCCATAATCCCCACGTTTGGGAGGCAGATTGGGAAACATAGTTACTGTTTGATGACGAACGCCACCTTTGGATGACCAACCATGGACAGCTCTGGCCCTTGGTAATTTTTAATTTCGTCGTCAAAAAATGTTTTGTAAGATCTTTCTTCGATCGAATAAAATTTTTTTGCTCTGACTTTGATGCACAGGTGAAGTGGTGCCAACGCTCATTGCTTAGGTCCTCCAATAGCCATTCGAACTCTCAGCCACATTAAGAGAGAAGTGAGACTTTTTTATAGCTATTCATTACTTTGTCGCATGCCGCAGAATAGTCATCTAGTGCTAAAGGTTTGTCTAACGGGAACTTAGCTAAAACATTGGCTAGTTTTCCCAGTTCGTGTATTAGCAAATAGACAATGGGTCGTTAAAAGAGAGTGGTTTTGAAGTTCATTGTCCGGGATTTTATAAATGGTGGATCCGGTTAGTGCACCATGGACCATGGGCCATGTCGTGATGTCTGGACCGTGAAGTGCAATGGCAACTTGACGCTGAGCTGCTCACAAATTGCTGCTCTGGATACCATGTTTTATTTCTATCTTTTTAAGCCCCGACGAAAAAGACGAAAAAAAGTTTGTCGTGTGTCTGTCTGACTGTGTGTGTGTGTGTGTGTGTATGTCGTCCACTGCTAGCAGTTAAGTTATCAATGGTGGGCTCAGTACCCTAGTACTCTGACTCTGACCGCTTCCTTTAATATTTCATATTCGTGCTTTTGAGATTATGTGGTTCCGATTAAAAAGCTAGCTTCGACGGTGAATAAATAGATTAACTGGCTTCGACTCCTAGGTGAAGTGTATAACATATTTTTTTATCGAATTACAGAAACATCACAGACAGAACTACCCCGTGAAACTACCTAAATAAAGAACTTAAAATTGATCTCATACCCAGTACCTACTATACTCCTTTTATCTCCTTGTAGTTTTCGGCAATTCTTAAAATGAACTATCTTAAAAAAAAAACTTTTTCGAAATCCGAACAAATCTCTTGGCAAAAAGGTTACTTACGAGTATTATAGACTTGGCCGGAAAATTTCGGTTATCTCCGCCTCCTATTTCCGCCTCCAAATTTTAGATGAACTTTCTTTTTCTTTTATCCTTTTACTGATCTGCGTGGCCTGTATTCGCTTGATCGGGCGTGAGGAATTTATGCGAGACGGTGATGAGAGCAGTTCGATGCTTTGATTTCGTTCGTCACGCTATGGTTGCTTGCGTTTCGGTTTTGCACGACTGTATCGTTTGACCTAAAATTGCTAAGTCCTCTTTTTGATAAAGTTGCTGAATTGAATTCGTCTTGGCTTATGTTATGACATTCGATTAAGAAATTGTATTGTTGCGTCTAAAACTCAACGGGTCCAAAAGTGCGAAATCTTATTCCGTCTAAAAACCGGACTTATGTATTTTTAACAGCACAATACATGATCCGTCGAAAGGTTCGAGTGTACATTTTATCAGGCTAAATCGACCCCGCTGGCCCAGTGCGGATTGGTCAACTTTACACGCAACTTTTGATAGTGTAGCTAGATTTAAATAATAAATGGGTACTAGTATAAACGTTATGATTACGAAAACACATTTATTTCACTTTAAAAAGATTCATGTTGCAAAGAAACCAGCTGGCATTCAAAATGACTTCCTGCAAGGTATTTATAACTGCCAGAACTGCATTGAATGCAATGCATGCAGTAAGTCCACAATATCTGTTGTACTCGTATTTTAACATGCGTTAGCGCAGACAAGATCAGTTGCACATTGCGCAAGGCACTCTCAAGCGCGCCGTATGGTTCGCACAAGTATTTAGTAGATTCCATGGTCTAAGAAAACAAGGTCTAAAAGGAAGACCACGTGACTGACACAAGCCTACCAAGCCTACGTCATTTTGCGCTGTTCATCCTTGTCTATTACACGCATTCGACAAGGATGAATAGGCAAAATGACGTAGAAATGACGAAGGCTTGTGTCAGTCACGCGGTCTTCTTGTTAGACCTTGTTTTTTTGGACCATGGTAGATTCTTGAAATATTTTTCTTTTATTTCCCAATTTACCTTTATTTCTTTTAAAGAATTAATTGCCAACCATACTTTATAGTTTTGTGGATGTGGATTTAAATTTTTAAGTTCTTAATTTGGAATAGGTTATGTATGATGATGAATATATTTGTCCTGTACTTAATTAGCAGTAAACTATTGAAATAAGTTCTAATAAGACACTAACGATGAACCGTAATAATGTGCAGCTGTTCTAGTGAACACGTACGTAATAATAACGTAAATTCTCCTACTTACTGTAACTAACCATATTTTAATGAATGGGGTCAATTAGCTAAGGGCTTAATGTGTCATTAACTACTCCCGTTATTATGGTACTTCCTTCGATAGCACAGAGGTACTTTTGAAGAGTTACCAATATAAATAAATATTTTGTTCGTAAAAAAAATGCTAATAATATCACAAGCAATAGAGTAATGGTGACGGACGGAGCTTAGTATTTTAAACTAAAGCAGTAAGTAGATACTTTAGCTTTTTATTAAACTTCAATGTTGGTTAGTAGTCGAACCGCAATAAATAATGAAGCTTTTACTGGGTATTAAAACCCATAATAGTAATTTTAATTAAAAATGAAAATACAATGAATGACCTTGTTTTATTTTTACTAAAGTCGAACCAATTTTCTGGCGTAAATTTTGATATTGACAAAACCCACTGTGGAGTCTTCGAAAAAAAGTTTACTGTGTGTGTCCCACCCAATCGGTTTTTTAAACTAGTATAATAAAAATTTACAATGGTAGTTTTTGTCCTAATCCTTTCATAGAATTATAATTTATTGCTTCTAAGCAGGAAGCATTAATGCATAGGTGGTTATGAGTCTTTTTATGAGAGTGAGTTACATAATGCAGTGTGCCCATTACAAAATGACCTGGGATTTGAATTTAAACGAGGGTAGGGGTCGAATACAAGGAATTCTAGCAGTGTCCGTTTCTTCAAATACTTTTGTTAGTAAACCCGTGTTCCCGGATTGAGATTGGTAGGTAGGATTATTAACATAGTAAACAGGCAAATATTTTTCGATTGCTTTTATTTTCACGAGCAAAAAGCTACAAAATAAAAATATATAATATAGGTACAAAAAAATATTCGCAAATTTTTGAGAAAGCAGCCAGGTCTAGGTCTGGTCAGTGTCTAAATTAAATCTAAATAAATGAAGAAAAATAATTTAAATCAACTGATAACAAACAAAAGTATGTATATCCTACTAATATTATAAACGTGGAAGTTTGTGAAGATGAATGTATTGCTGTGTGGATGTATAAGTTGGTTGTTACTCTTTCACGCAAACATACCGCATTCCCGCGGGAAAAACCGTCAATGCGGGCGGAGAAAGCTAGTTTTCGAATAATAGAACGTCATTATTAATTGCAGACTACGCCGCCGCCGATACCGTTTTCATTCCGTTACATTAGTTATACTCACGTATCATTCATTACGAGTTGCTTACACACGTATATATATATTATGCGTATATAGCATAGTACGTAATGATCTACTAAACATGTTGCGTCGGGTAACAGAAGGCGGCTTGTATAATTCTCCAGGGATAAACCATAAACAGACAGGACAAACGCATTGTTACGCACCTGAGTTACACAATGGACAATCGTCCGTATAGTAACATAACAAGAAAGTTGTTGACATTACAGGTGAGCCAACATTTTGCCATTGATCAAATTATGTAATGAAAACAACATTGAATTAAATCAAAAACTTATAATATTACTAGCGACCCGCCCCGGCTCCGCACGGGAAAATGGTTATTGTGGGTTATCCTTAAGTATATTATGCATGTATTATACATATAAACCTTCCTCTTGAATCACTCTATCTATTAAAAAAAACCGCATCAAAATCCGTTGCGTAGTTTCAAAGATTTAAGCGTTCAAAGGGAGGGACATAGGGACAGAGAAAGCGACTTTGTTTTATACTATATGTAGTGATTAAAGCTTCCCGCCCCGCGGCTCCGCCCGCGTTTAGTTGACAGATTTTCCCATATGGTAAAAAGTAGCCTAAGTGTTATTCTGATATTTAAGCTACCTATATTATTGTAAAGTTACATTAAAATCCATTCAGTACTTTTTGCGTGAAAGAGTAAGCATTATGCTCACAAACTTTCACGTTTATAATATTAGTAGGATTTTTTTTAGGAACTTGAAATATTTTATTACCATGGAGCTACTAGTTCTAAAGTGTCTCACAATAAGAATCACTACAAGAGCATATCTTTGGGTATATGTACCCATATATTTTGTGATAATTAGTACTTATCGTATATTCAATTCTTTTGTACGCAGAGTTTCCTATGACTCTCGTGTTCATCTTGTTCGGTTTCGAACTTCGCGGTTGATCTCACTCCAAGACTTTCCGATCAGCTTCTTGAATAACAAATACTAACTGAAACCCTTAGTACTCTAAAATCAATATTTAATCACAGTTTAGTTTTTAAGTTGATATAAGCACGTGGAAATAATTTATCACGGACAAACTATGCTACCTTATCGAAGGCGCACCTTCCGGAACGATTTTCAATGATTTTGGAGTTTATCATTGTTTACAGCAGATTATAATGATGTACTAGGCTACTAGAATGTAACAAGAAATGCTTATGATATGACACAGCGTACTTACCTAATTATATTTGCGTCCACGGAAATGCTGGTGATGTAAATTTACTTCCAAAATCAAATCGGGGACATTCTGACAAAAGGTCGGGTCAGGAGTACTCTAAACCGATGAGCATGCATGAGGAGATTAATGAATGTGGACGAAGCGACAGAAGTGTGTCTGGATCGTAGCAAGTGGAAGGAAGTGGTCTCTGCCTACCCCTCCGGGAAAGAGGCGTGACTGTATGTATGTGTAAATTTATTTTGGTCAGAGCTGAGCGTTCTTCCTTAGTTCTTCCTATTTCTGTTACCATTTTCAATTTTCATTCTTGATTTTTTTTTGCTATTCTTGTTCTTAAATGCAAAAGTACATGAGAATAGCGAAAAACAAAAGTAAAATAGAATGTGCATTTCGTAAACTTTGACAATGTCGTCATGAGATCGGTAAAAATCCTTCATAAAGACCTTTATTGGTAACCCTCCTGTCAGAATTAATTAATTGACATTCTATTTTCGAGTCGAGTCGAGTATTTTCTCTATTGTTTCTTTTCGCGTTTTTTTTTATTTATCCGTTTCCACCCGTTTAGCCAGTGACAAATGAACATTTGGCGCGGGAGATATCATCGTCTCGCTCTGATAGGTCCCGTGAAAAGCGTGACAAACCAACTGACAGTGCAACGTTAAATGGTTAAAACTGTCTCTGGTAAAAGCGGCTGATTTTCTTTCCGGTTTATCTTTGTCATTGATCAGTGTTTAATGGGCTGTGCTTAATGACTCTAGATTACTGAAGCACTCTACTTACTCCGTAAATAAAAGAAATGTTCCGCTTAGTGAGAGATAGGGTAATGTAAGCCTGACCAGAAAAAAAATTCTTAATTGGGGGCGCCACCTATATATTCAACTTAGTTCCATTAAAATTCTGCAATACGGCGAGGTATTTTTTCTGGTAGGTCTTTAAATATAGTTAGCATGTACTAAGTCTGTGGGTAGTTTGTAGGTTCTTGAAGCTGGTGACTGACGACGACAGTGAATTTATTTATATATATATTTATTTATTATTATTATTATGCATTACATACAACTTATCCTTATAAAATATATTTTATATATTATTTGCGCATTATATTTTTGCACACACACGCAATTTATTAATATTAAGTATATTAGTTTAGTACCTATATTAGTACCTACACTTTAAATAACGTCGCGACCATAATTTTCTCCCATAACAAGTCTCACTGATATTCAATCGTTAGACGTATTAATTACAATAGCAAATGTTTAGGTTCTGCGAGTTTGACGACCTCGTCCGTAGCACGACGCAAGCGCAGTCAGGATCGTGAAGTCGTGATCCGAGGAACAAAGGGCTGTCTTCTTTGACTGTACTATCATTTCTATAGTCATAACGGCTAGTTAGTTAGTTATATCAAAGGTTATATCATCAATCTGGTAATCTTTTATTTTGTTTGGTTTTTGTTGCGGTCAGTTTCTGAGTAAATGGTATCTCTACTTAACTGTATATTTTTTGCTAAAATTGTATCGAGTTATTTTATTGAGTAATTAATGGAAATAATATAATATTTCTTCGTCTCTTCGTCTCGTCTAAAATTAACTCCAAACAATTTTTTTTAAATGTTAATTGGTCACTGAAATGTGTCTTAAATTTAAAATTAATGCGTTGTAATACTCATGTTTCTACAAAAGTAATGAATAATTTTTTAAATAATTTGTTTAAAAATTTAGATTGACAATGTCAAAATTTGCAATACAAAATTGGCCAGGCATAAGTTGAATGGGACCCAAACAATACTGTATCCTGGAAGTTGTAACATGGCCACCTATTGTTTGAAAAACTGTTTATAGGTTTAATTTCACAACACCACCGGTAGCCAGACAAACTGAACAGACAATGCTAACTATTGCAATATCTACAAGCCAATATTTTAGGTTATAAGATTTAAAATTTTTATTTTCAAATTTTATAAACAGCCGATCACTTTAATACATCACTACTTGGAGATTGTATGACTGTATTACAAATAGCTAAATACGCGTTTATCGTGTGTTTAAAAATTCTTCTATTCTATAGAATTAATTAGGTTTTCATACAAGTTAAGTGTTTTTACTCGAGTTTTTAGACAACCGTCCAAAGGAGCATTTTTTTTGTGGTGAAACCGACTCTTGTAAGTCACCCCATGCCCCACATTATGAGAATACTTAATTATTTTATTGAAACGACCCTATTTTGAATCGACCAGTAAATAAAATACATAAGTAATACTCGGTTCTATACCTATATGTTTGATACCACATGTCGATAAAGTCACATCACAGTCCACCTGTCCTACGTCACAGGCCGATGCACCGGTGACTCGGCGATGGCCGATGGCGGCGACGCCATAAATATTGCCATGGCAAAAGCCCTGTGTTCCGAGCTATAAAATATTGAGACTGTAGAAATCGGCGGAAACACGGCCCGCTTGCCCAGCGAAGGGAAACCTTTCTTTGGCTTCTTTCTTTAAGTGTATTCGTACTTGTGAAGGGAACTTATTTAGAACGATAACGTTTTATGCAGCCCCAGTTTTGGCCAGTTCATAGATGGGTGAATTGGTAATAGTTTTGCGACGACAAATAAGGTGTAAATAATTGTAAATTTTCTGAATAGTGAATATTCAAGAACAAAACCTTATTTCTTGCCGTAACGAAATCTTTTTAACCGCTCGTCCTATGTTGTCAAACAACCTTCTGCAATTGTTCAAATATTATCATAACCAGCCGTTTCTTCGAAACCACAGAAAATAATGATAGGATGGGTACAGAAATACAACTCTCAAGAAGGACGCTATATTATTATACCTATCTTCCTTTATTGGTAAGCTCGATGCCTCCTCGGTGGGTGAGTATGATGGATGAACATTGAGCATTATAAGTTGATGACAAAGAAAATAAATATTTAGAATACAATGTACATTAGCCAGCACATGTGGCTGGACATGTTGATCTTGAGAGCGCCCATATTCCGTAGCTGTAGGAGTGAATTTCGTGGTGCGAATGTCTTCTGTGCTTAATTTCACAGTTTCGCATTCTGTAGTAGATTTACGTGTTTCTCCAGCTAAATCAACTGAGCTGTAACAAATTAATTTCCGTCAGCGTTTGATCCTTAAATACACAGAGTTTACATACATAATCGTTATTTTTATGAGTTGAGCTCATTTGCATCGGGCAACACTGGATTGGCTTCGTGAACAGAAAAACTTAATGTATTATATTGTCTTTGGTCACAGATATTAAGATTCCTAACGCACGCTCCAAGACGCATTGACGACGGGAAGTCGACAATATCATAGAATAGATACTTAATAACAAGTGCAGACTGAACACAGGATTGCCTGTGTATCTATTGAGATATTCTAATATTTTTCTGTAAGTACACAAAAAGTGTAATTGAGTAACTCGCGATGAATAATGATTGATTACAAATATCTAACTGTATGTAGGTATTTTATTGATAGTTTAAATTTCAAATCTTTGAAACATCACAGAAAACTACTGTAGAAGATAATTTAATGGAAAATAACACGGTGTGATGTGGGTTAAGTTACATTCTCAACCATGATTACCAAAGCTATTATTTGGTAATGTTACGATACGATACGATACACTAACGAATAAAATAACTACCATACCGTTTGCTTTACCCATATATTTCAATCTGGTTGTGTGCATTGGGAAGGGAATCATCCCAGAAAATTTAAAGCTTTATCATCATAGCAACAGTTACATAAACACCTCAAAGAGACCTTAGTTTCAGGAGTCCAGAAGAAGTAGTAAGAAAGAGTACACGATTGAGAACCTTTAGATTATAAAGTTAACGCACAAGTTGGTATGTCAGGCTCGTGCCAAGCTTTAACACCTATCCTAATATAACTATTACAAACTATACCATTTCTATCACATTGACCTTTCGCTGCGAGTGCAACAGAACCATAAGCCCTTTCACCATACCATAAGGTCCACAACTTACAGCAAAGTGTGTCACGACTACGTAACGTACACATAGAAGCAGACGTGATGTTACGTAAGGTGAACCGGTTGGCAAAAAGTCAATGTCATTGTCAATCGTTGAACTGAGCTTTTGAGGAAGACTGAGCTTTATGATGTTAGATCATTGAATAGATAGATAAAGAACTGATTGATACGTAATAAGGTTTATATTGGGACTGATATCTTGTTACGCTCTATTTCTAAATTTAAAGTCTATAGGTACGTCTTTTTCACGCCTTTGAGGATAAAAAAGGACAGAAAATTTACAACTTAGTTTTACAGATGTCAAACATGGATCTATTTTCGAGGCGTCGTCGTCGTCGTCGATCGCAAAAGTTTAATACCTATCTCTACTCTACATAATTTCTGTAACTTGAATTCAATGAACAGCATATTTTTGAAACGATAAAACAAAAAAAAAAACAATTTGAAACGCAAACTCGCTTGGAAAACGATGAGTAGTATAGTTTGTGAAGGCAGTCAGTCAGTGTTAGTCATTCTGCACTTGCATGCATAGAGTCTGGTTTGGTTCTGTTCAACCTAATAATATACTGACATAAACTACAGGGGGACTCAGAAAGTAGGGCATTAGATTTTGTCTACGTAATAGTTTATACTCACGCACGCAACACAACTCTCTACCAGTAGATAACTTCAACCAATTTTAATTTATTACTATTATTTTTGGAAAAGATCTGAAGTTTAGTAATTTTATGAAGTTAAGAAAAAAAAAGTTAAGGCAGATAATAAATGAGTAAATAAGTGCAGTGACGCTGAAGGCAGCGCAGGACCGATCGTTGAGCAAATCTTTGGAGGAGGCCTTTGTCCAGCAGTTTAAATCTACAGGCTGAAATAATGAGGATGAATGCAGTATATTTGAATAATAATTTCATGTCACGTTATATTCATGTGGATTTCAAAATATACATACATACTTACAAGTTAGAATTTAGTTCCACAGTACATCTTTCATCAAATTGAATACCCTGATCAATACGTGATTGTACCTATAATACTATTTATTAAGAGCACCACGTTAGTACGTCCATTATCAGGCCATCCATCATTCTCCGCCAAGCATAGTGGTCTCCATATAAGCAAAAGCAAGCGATAGCAACGTAATCATGATATAATGGAACATACAAAAACCTGCTTCCAGCCATGGGAGAAAAGTCTATCAAGCGTAGATACGTTTGATACAATGCTACGGCGCTTAGCATATTATTAATTTAAAAAAAACCACGGTGTATATTGAAGATTTATTGAAATTTCATGGCAAACCTAGACAGACGGACTCACGACTTCACGAGTAATCGTATAGAAGAACATTTATTTAATTCAAACGCACGGAACTCAAAAATAAATTTTGTGAAAAGATATTGGAGAGCATAAAGTAAATCATGATTATAGCTTTCAAGTACCTATTTGAGAAAGAAATCACTTTCAGAAGTTTGGTTCCACTAATAGAAATAACCAAAATTATCAAGAGAAAGAATAAAATAGAATAAAGAAAATTGTGTCGTGTGTAATAATAACATAGAAGTAACCGCAAACGACCGTTGGTGGGGTTATTCCAAAGTTAAACTTTGAATACAGATCAGCCGTTATTTTACTTCATACTTGACTGGCCACTCACATTAGTAACTCGACAGCTCGACACTAATATGAAGAGCCGAAAAAACTACATACATTAACAAGTTTCATAACCAATCATTGTACTAACCATTTGAATAAACGTCGATGAATCTAAAAAGATCTTAGTGTCGCTCTTGAAAAAGAATCAGTCAGGTATAAAAAAACCTGTTATAAAAAATGGTACGTGTGTGTAGGAGAAGGACAAACAAGGACGCGACTTGACTCGAAAGTTGTATGTGACTCAGCGTTGCGGTATGACGAGGCGTTATTCATGACGTCGATATAAATTGTTAAAGAAAATAAAAGCACTGAAAGTTGACTGATGCAGTGATAGTCAAAACTATGCAGAATCCAGTTTTGAAGAAGACTGAAACTTACATTTTGATCTTGCGGCTATTTCGTAGCTCAAACTAATCTCTGACAGATTAAAAACACTGAATCCGAGAAAGTGCAAGGAATACTAAAATTCACACTTTCGCTATGATTAATATTTAATTTATAAATAATTGAAACCGTAAACGCGAGACTGAAGGGTAGCAGTAGCAGCGTTGTTAAGGCGGAAACGAGGGGGGCCTACCACACGTTTCGCAAGTGCATATTATGGACTGTATTAACCATCGTCTGAGTGGCTGTCAGCCTAGCATAAACCTTGAATGGATATTAGTATTGCAACCGGTTAGCGAGAGCATGAAGATTGTGACAACAACACCTTCCTTCATCGCATAGCAACTTTTTGCGAGCTTGCACGAATGTATCGCAAGAACTTCCGATCTGATTCGCATCGCATCGCAGTTTTGTGTGTAAGCACATAATAAAGAGATTTCGTATTGTCAAAAGTTAATCTGAACATATTCGGCTTGGGAAACTCCAGACCAAAGGGTATGGTGGGACAGAATGACTGAACCATACCACCATTGGGATAGAAAACGTAAAACGCGTTGGGCTATTTGTGTCGATATGGTACAGCTACCATTACCTGTGAATAGCTCCCCTAAATATAACCATCCTCGATCCTGGTTAAACACAAACGTATCGACAGTTGTTGACCATCCGGTCGTGACTGGCTGAATAGGGTGGTGAATTGACAGGAAACTAGCCAAGTGCAAGGGCTTCGGCGCGTGCGCACGCATAGGCCCATGATGTCACTGTAATTATCGTTTCGGTCTCGTATGTTTTATTGTTAACATATAGCATATCTAAATTGCATTGTAATATCCGGAGCAAGTGTGAATTTGTAGGCTGGTCTATTTTATGCATCTGTAATGTTAGGTGTAGTGTACGTGTCGAGTGTCGAGTACAGTCAGCAACTGCAGATATATAACTTACACCCCGATGCTAAGTTGGTCTAATAGTAGAAGTGAATAGTTGCCCAATCCGCACTGTCTACGCTACGTGTAATTAATTTCATTTCATACAAGACTCCATTAATTCTTTATGATTTATAAGTGGACGTTTGTTTCGTTATTTAGCTAGCTACATAAGGTTCAATGTGCCATCTATGATTTGCACCTACGCTTGGACATAAAGGCCAATGGTCTTACCATGTCTGTTGAGCCGGTCCGGGGTCAAATGATGTCACCTGGCTGTATGGTTGATGATCTTTAAGTTTCACCTCACCATATTTATGTAGTTCTTCTGATTACTTTTTTAATAGGGAAGCTAATCTTTTTACTTTAAATTGTGCACATAAAATAACAATGGACGGAAATGGAACTATACGCTAGATCACTTTAGAATTATTTATTACCTAACCGTTCAGTTATTTCAAAAGTTAAACAATAGGAATTCTTTCTCTATCCCAACCTTGTGTTTGGTACAATTCTGATGTTTTGACACCTCTAACAATGGAACTATTGCCAAAACTTTTGCACTTCCGTACATTCTTTCCCTCTAAACCCTCAAAATAAAAACCGTGTACAATATTTCGAAATACTATTTCAGATATAAGTACGATTTTTGAGACTACGATCGGAAAATATCACGTTTATAACCCATCAAGGGGCTCAAGTCATATCATGTAACTGCATTTCAACTACAATAATCTGCTAGCATTTTACTCTCCTTGCAAATTCGTGTTTCAAAATATTATTTATAACTTTAGTTGTATTTTTTTTATTTACTTTAACAATTTGTAGTTTTCTGTAAAAGAACATGCTGAACAAACTCCCCGCTATAATGTCAAATTAATAGATTACATAATTATAAGTCTAGGATCGGCATCCTTGACATATTATAATCCATGTCCATCTATCTTCCCACGAATGTCGGCACATTCGTGGGAAGATGGACATTCGTAGGAAACAGTCGTCTGATGCCTGATCATTATTTCCAACTGAAATACATCATTCGGGTCGCAGTTGTCTTTGGCTCAATCCTCTCCCACAAATCATAATCATGCTCAGTCGACCTTCGACTTCGATTCAGCCCACAATTTACGACAAAATTATGTTTCTCACGCGTGAACGGTCAGGCTAGGGGGACTGATCAATGAAATTCTACTCGTGTATTATTTTTGACATTTTACTAATTTGTTTCAGGGTGGACAAGGCAAGAGCATCACGTTCACCAGCACGGAGGAGCCGGTGAAGTCTCCAAAGCCGATCCCGGATATCCGATTGGTCGATGGGCCGTCGATCCTTGCGGGTAGAGTGCAACTCCTGCACAGGGGACAGTGGAGATCCGTCTGCACTAATTCTAGGAAGTGAGTGCTGCGTTTTTTAAGAAGTTTCCTACCTAAATAGCTAGATAAAAAGACAAAGCCTTAGACAAAATTAAAAAATTGTGAGAGGACAAAGCGTTCACCCTAATTTATAAATGCAAAAATTCTAAATTCAAACCCAGTTTATACGTAATTTCTGAAGTTAATAAGCTTTGCTCAAACCAAGACCGGCTCTCGTCTCAAACAATGTACGTACAAGTCAAAGCAATGAAAAAGAGAACAAACAATCGAATTGTTTTCTTTCTTTCTTTCTAAAAGTGGCGATGCGAGTCTGTCTGTTTAAGTATTTGTTCAGCAATCTAATATTAATCGCTTTCGCGCCTTGATCCATTCCGTTAAAAGACCAAGGTTATAAAGAAAATAATAGCCTAGTTTCAAAAATGGGCTAATAATAATATGAACGAATCCGTTTTCTGAAAACTAGTGAGATTTACGCGTGTTTACTAAATGTACCTTGTGGAGACGCCAGTGACGTCACGAGCTTGTCTATCTTCGGGTACAGTTAGGAGGAACAACTTACAAAGTGTCTACTACTAAATATACCTCTGCAAGACACGCTGACTCGACGTACATCGGGTATAGATAGTAGCACCATTTAAAAATAAATCGTTACTAAATATACCCTGCTTAGATTACAAGAGCCTGCTTGGCTTTGATCGGGTATAGTTAGGACTGCACTTTTTTTATTGGTAGCTACTATCTATACCCGAACATAATTCGTAGCTTTCGTGACTCTAATCGTCTCTGTCGCACACCGGCTTCGCGTGCTATTTTTTCCTTCTTTATTTGTTTGTTTTCTTTGAATAATAAAGTAATCATAAATATGTGGGGATATCTCACAGACGGCCATCTGATCCTTACCTAGTTAGGCAGAGTCTGTACTACGGGTGTCAGACAACTAATATACATACATATAATAATTATATAACATCCAGACACAAGGCAAACACAAGTGCTCATCACACGAATGTTTGCCCTGGCAGGGACCCGAACCCGCGCCCTGTGCTCCGAAGGCAGACGTACTACCAACTAGGCTACGGGGCCGTCCATCACATCATATATCATATCACTAACCATATATACCTACTTAGTGTTTAAGTAACCATTTACAATTAATTACTAAACATACCCCTTTAGGGCATTCTAAGTCGTGTGCACTTAGTATAGTTCAAATATTTTATCATGCTATTTATTTTCGACTAAAATCCTATAGGGTGGTACATTTTGTAGGCATACGATGCGGGCATTCAAAATACTATTCACTCCTAAGCATACCCGATTATGAAATCACAACTCGGATATACTTAGTAGTTAAAATATTTTGGAAGCGCTGTACTAAGTATACCCGACCAAAACTCTACAGGAAATCTCCACAAGGTACATTTGTAAACACTTGGAGCGTATCATTCACTCCTAAATATACCCGATCATGATACCCCAACTCGGGTATATTTAGTAGTGCGAATATTTTGAAAGCGTCATACTAAATATACCCGACCAAAACCCTATGGGGAGTCTCCACAAGGTACATTTAGTAAACACGCGAGATTTACAAATTATTATTAAGACAAAAACTTTCGATGGAAACTGTTACGAATCAGTTTCTTATTATATTTGTTGCTTGTAGGTAAAATATATATTTTAAGGTCTGGTACCAATGAGATTATAGTTAAATACACTGAGACTGAACTATTAAAACGAAATAATATATCTGAAATAACATCAACAAGCAATAAAATATACTTTAGCGACTTGACCTAGCCCTTGACACAGTATAAATGTTTAAACAGGTGTAATTTCTTATGTTCCAGTTGGACAGTCAACGATATGGAGACAGCTTGTAGACAATTAGGATTCATGGGTGGCTCATTTTACAACTGGATGGACAGGCAGCCAGGCCGACGTGCTAGATTATTATTTGAAGAGCCAAAATGCAGAGGAACAGAGGACGACCTTTTTCATTGTGATTGGAGCTCCCGTCAGCTCGGATCAGGAGTTTGCGACTACCATCCAGACTTAGCTATTCAATGCCTCCCTCATCACGACAGCAGAAGCACCGAACGCCACTGGCGAGGCATTCGATACGAAAACGCAGTATTTGAACGAATACTTACAGCTGTTAATACTTTATACGTACCGACTTCTATGTCGAGACTAGAACACGTTGTTATAAAAAATGCAGGAATGGGAAGAGGTAATAATGCCACAAGCGCTTTAGATGTGATTGGTGTACCGCCAGTTATGGAAAATATAGAAATTGCTAACTCTGCTTTCAACGCTATCAACGTGACGTCACCGAACGCTCCTATAGTAATTAACAATTGCACAATACAAAACAATAGAGGTTACGGCGTCTACGTGAATTCTACGTATGGGATGGCTAAGATTGAAAATTGTTTGATTCATGATAATGGCGGAGATGGAGTCAAGTATGTAGTTCACGAAATGAGCATTGATGAAAAATTTGACAGAAGCGAAGTATTCGACCTGTGTACTTTAGCATCCACTCCTAGTCAAACATTTCCTATTCAAATGTCAATAGAACAGTCAAGATACTCAAATATGGAAAGGGACTGCAGTCAAAAATTTTATACGCGATCGGATCACGTTCTAACTTTGAGCTTTTTAAAATTATTGACGAATCAAAATAATACAGGTGAAATATTTGTATATGACGGCTTAACTAGTGAAGATAAGTTGATAATGTCGTTCAGCATACGGAACCTTACGAGGCCACAGAGTGTCACATCTACAAGAAGTCGAATGCTTGTAAGGTTTCGGGCCAACACCAGAACTGATATAACTGGATTCTTAAGATTGACTTCAGGCATGAATAAATTTTACGACTTAAATGTAACAGACAGTATTATATCGGATAATAATGGTAGAGGAGTAGTAATTGAAAACCTTAGATCTCAAATTCACATACACCGAAGTTCTATATCTAATAACAACCATGTGGCTGGCCTTCAAGTAGTGAACGGGGCTGGAGACGTTAATGTCACTGAAAGTAGAATATCTTTCAATCAAGGAGATGGTATTAATGTTACTGTAACTGGAGGAAACAGAAACATATCAAGAAGTATCCTTAGCTCAAATCAAGGTTACGGAATTTCTGTATGGATAAATAATACTAAAGAGACTGAATATATTCCTATAAATCAAACTACCGTTGTAGAATATTCGGAGATATTTAAAAATCTTGATGTTGGTATTCTTCATGGAAACTACTGCGGTGACAGTTGGGTAAACATCACTGGAAATTGGTTTAATACCAGCATGGAAAGCACGGTAGATATATCAACTTGTTGGCAACATAACAGTCCATCGAAGCTGCTCAATTTACAAATAGGACACAATAGGTTTTATATAAATCAGAAAGTCCCATTGAAAATCCAACCTGCCCTAAATGTTATGGGAAGAATAGAATATAATTATTTCGAACATGGAAACTATGGTGCAATAGTTATAATGAATAGAATAGATGGGAAGTATTTAGAAGAATTTGAGACACTCCCAGCAAGATTTAATATACAACATAATTATTTCTTTGGCAATAAAGGACCTTTCGTTGTAAACCTGGGTTTATCACCATACAGTGATTTACAATACATATTATTTTCTAGAAACTATTTAAGAGACAATAAAGTACGTGAACAATTTGAACCTTTAGAAGGTGTATCATCCCGATTAACTCCAAGGAGTAGGGTTGCTGCAGCTATAGTACTAGCTTCAAGTAATATTGACGTTTTCAGAAACATTATTAATAACCCTGAAGCTCAATACGAAATAGGCTCACATGTTGAAGATCAAAGCAAGCTGCTCAACTGTACGTACAACTGGCTAGGATTCGGAGAGGAGGAAAAAATATACAAACGCCTATTTCATAGAAAAGACCGTTATAATTTGGCGAAAATTCAATATATGCCATACTTACTACATAGTAGTAATCCTGGTGCAACGCAAATCAATTACAATTCTTTGTATGTGCCTCAGTTTAATGTGCCTGGTACATTTATTGTGGGTGGCGAAGTGGAAGGAATCGAAATACTCAGGCCAGGTGAGTACGACGTCGACAAAGATATAAATGTTCGACCCGGTGGTAAACTAGTATTGCAACCAGGAGTCACTTTGAAATTCCCACCGTCAATAGGTATGATGATAGCTGGAAAACTAGATGCTAGAGGGAAACGACCCAATGACATTACCTTTACTCTCAAAGAAGAAGTAGTCATGTCCAATGATAGTTTTTATGAAACCGATGCCGATGTAGATCCAACAACACCTGGTTACGTTGATCCCATAGTCCCTATAAGATTATTAGGAGGAAGAACACAGCAAGAAGGTAGACTTCAAGTTAGAGTAGATGGCAAATGGGGTACCGTCTGTAATTACCGATGGAACATTGTTAATGCTGCTCTTGTCTGTCATCAACTCGGTTTAACTTTAAATCCAGATGATTGGTTCTTGGAGCCAAACGAGATTCCATCAGCAGGAATGACTGAAGACATAGTCTTGTCCAATGTAGAGTGCACTGAGTTTGATAATGATATCACGAAATGCAAAGCTGAAACGATGGAAAATTTTGAAAACTCTTGTACTCATGAAAACGATGTCGGCATAAGGTGCTACGAGACTAGCTGGGCTGGAATGAGATTTAGTGTGATTGCTGAAAGAACTGACTTGCAGTATGTAACTGTTGAAAAAGCTGGACTATTGGATTATTCATCGAACGCTTTTAAACCAGCAGTTCAGATAGACTTTGCTCGTCATAGTTTGGAGAGTGTAAAGTTTTCTAATAATTACCACGATGGATTAGGAATCCTATATTCAGATTTATATGGTGCTGATGCCGCGAACACTGTCCGAAATTCAGAATTCAGCAACAACAAAGGCAGTGGGATCAGCTTCAAACAATTGGGTCTAAAAGTGTATAGTTCAGTAATAGAAAATAATGAGATTGCCGGAATTTCCCATAATCCCCATCTTACTGGTCACCAACAAAGAGAACTTGCTGGTTGGTTCAATTTAGAACCTGGATTTAATATGGACGAATCTAACTACCACCCGATAATGATACCTGATTACGAAACAGATATAAGTTTGGTGAATGGTGAAACAAGGCATCTAGTGTTTACAAAACGTTACGGAGAAAATGTTGTGAAAACATACAACATCAAATGCAACCCTGGCTACGTTCTTGGATTGCAATTGCTGAATCCGATACACAACTTCTCGACTGAAAGTATTTGCATTTATGATTCACAGAATATTAACGTAGGTAGCACAAAGTGGTGTCTTGATCGAGATCTAGCAACTTTTCCGACTACTAGTAACACCTTTGGAGTCGTACTAACTTATGAAAGTGGTGAAGTTGCTTTAGGAGGAGTCATTCTAGTAGTAAGCTCAATAATAGCGCCAGTACAGAATATAAGAAATAAAATAGTGAAAGGTCCAGTACCGACCCTACAAATAACCAATTCTAAAATAAAAGGAAATACTAAGGGCGTCAAAGCTTTGTACTACAATAGATATTTAAACGAACTTGGTGATCATTTCTTACGAAAAGCAAATGAAAGCATCAAGATATTTAGCTGTGAAATCGCGCATAATAAAGAAGAAGCAATATACGTCAATACACCTTTCTGGGACATCCATGACAGTAACATCACAGAAATAACTATAATGGTGAACAGCAGCTTAATCACGGACAATGGTCGAGGAATTTATCATTTTGCTAGAGATTTAAGAAGTTCGAACAATCTATATCATTATATACTGCAAGATAATACGATAGAAAGAAATAAAAATTGTGGATTTGACATAAGCTTGCCTTACGTATGGCAATACAACGAGAACTTTACTCATTCCGTGTTTATGTACAACAATACTTGGAGAAATAACCAACAATTTGGTCTAGTCATTGATGGGCATTTCGCTGAAGTCAATATCACCAAAAATATCTTTACGGATAACAATTGTAAGACTGGTCTAGTATCTATCAGAGGTATGGAGAAGAAGATGAAGATAGATGGTAATGTTATTGAAAGAAATAACGGACAGTATATGGTAGAATTCTACATGGATAGCCAAAGTGAAATAATGGGACTGATTAATGCTGTTTTTGTATATAACCAGGTCAAAAATAATAGATACACGGCACAAATGAATCGTGGAGCTATGTTTAGAAATGTTGATCCTACTTACGTTGTAGGATTCAAGGGAATCCAAAAGGTTAATGTAAGAAGAAACTTATTCGGTAACAACGCATTACAGTACACACTGTTAGCTGGCATAAAGACTGCAAAGATTCGAAATCTACTTGATGTGACAGAAAATTGGTGGGGCAGTTCAAATGAAAAAGAAATCAAACACCAAATATTCGATTTTGATGACTGGAACAACCACGCAGTGGCTACTTATTTACCCTACTTACTTGAAGATAGTTTTGATTCCAGCATGTCCGTAACCTTTAGCCAAGACATGGCATACGATTTAGATGAGCTCGGTGGTCGTCTTAATCAAGATCTTGTAATAGAATCTCGTCTTACTCCATACATAGTGAAATCGGATATAACAGTAATGCCAAATGTAACTTTGGTCATCCATCCAGGAGTGGTAATAGAATTTGCCCCGAATGTAGGAATACTCGTCATGGGTACATTACGCGCAGTTGGACATAACCAGTTGCCCATTCTCATGAGACCAATAACACCAGCTATTGATATAGAAACCAACAGAATTTCGAAAAGAGATGTCAGTCAATATGCTCAAAGCCATCATAAACATAGAAGACAATTAGAAAACTTGGTTGTTCTGGATTCAATTAGATTGTGTTCTGGAAGAAACTGTTCTATAAACGACAATATGGTTGAAAAAACCAATGAGGGATTTTTAGAGTATTACAACAGAACTACACTTCAATGGGTACCAATGTGTGATAGCAGATTCACTGAAAGGAATGCTCAAGTTGTCTGCCGAGAACTAGGTTTCGATCCAATTAATGTTTTCTTTGCTCATGATCGTCGAGTAGAATACCACAGTAATTCGTTGTCAAGAATCTGGTCATGGCCAGAACCATTACAGTGTGTCGGAATTGAAGACCGTTACGAAGACTGCCCAATCCGTCTTAATGGCCAACTATATGGACACAGGCATGAATGCAAATGGGACTCTGATTTCGTATTTATTCATTGTGGTCAACGAAATCTCGAAGAAAATCTAAATTATTGGGGTGGTATTAGATTTGCTAATCCAGAATTTGAGTATGCACAATTTGAACACAGAATGCACGATCATCATACACATAATACGATGAAGAAAGTAGAGAGTGAAATAGAACATGTTCAAATTGTTGGAGCTGGGCTGCTACACAACGAGAAATCTCCAGCTATTCAGAGTATACTGAAGAACCCAAGGATACAGAATGTAAATATTAGTAAATGTGCCTATCACGGCATTAACCTCGTTTCACCTACAGATACATTAAGTATAATGTTTAATACTGTTAATGATATACTCGGAGAAGGTGTCAGCGCCATATCTTTAAATGGGGAAGGTAGAGAATCTGAAGAGTCCAGTTTTACTCCGCTAAAAGATTTGAACCTTCCGTACCACCTGTTTTCTCTTATTGATATTTGCGACAGCAGCAAAGTGATCACAGTAGAAGAAAGAGTGCTTCTTTATTACAAATATGACAACAACCCTGTAAATTGCGTGAAGATCTTTAAGAGCATGTACAGTGTGAAGCCTTTTGGGTTCAGATTGCTTCAGTTCAATATCTTCAACCACACATTGAACTACGGAAAGCGCGACTCTATTACACTGTATGATGGAGACATCTACAATATTACAGCTCCAATGATTGGATACTTAGAAAATGGATCCCCTAATGAAAAGAAACTGTTTAGAACGACTGGGGCCAGTTTGAGCGTTAAGTTGTTCGCCAATGGAGCTTCGGCTGTTCATGGATTCATAGCTGAAATCGTCACATTGCCTATATCTGCTATTGGATTCAGTGAGTATGCCGAAATTATTAATACTATAATTTCAGTAATGATATATTATCAATTTCAAACTTCGGAAATATTCAACCCCCTTTTCTCCCTTTTTTTTCACAGATCGTGACGTCCAGCACAACATTTCAAACAGCGAGTTCCATAATAACAGAGACGGAGCTATATCATATCAGTCAGTTGGTGAAGTCAATCCTCTTGTGGCCATCATAAGGAACGAAATCGATGGCAACTGTCTAAAGCTGTACGGCAACTTCACCTCTTGCCAATCGGCCGTGAGGATTGATGTCCAGAACACTCAGACTTTGGTCTTCAGGGTTAGTAATGGGAAGATTTTTTAGTAATTCGAAGATTTATTTTTATTAAAGGGGCTTTACTCGGGGTTGGAGAAAGAGAGATTAAATCCGTCGACGATCTAAAGAGAACAACGAAGTCAACATAATTCCAAAATTTAGGTTAGGAATGGAATACAATGCTTTAAAATTGATGGCTGCTAGGTCAGAATCGAGGTAAATTCTTGAGTGGCGACTAAACAGGTGACCTCCTAGAAAATTCATAAATTGCAAAACCTTTTGTGAAGAACATTAAAAAGGTCTTTGTCCGTCTAAGTAGATACATCCATGACTGTATTGTATTACAAACTTGTTTTGTATCCATATTTTCATGACAATATTCATCAGTCAGTAGCATTTTTTAACAGATAGCTATTTAACAAAATAATAATTAAAAAGACCCATTTATTATTTCAGAACAACCTGGTCCGTAACAATGTAGGAGGTTTGTACGTACGAGCAGACTCCAGAGGATCTGCAACATCTCTGAGAGGATGGATCCATAATAACCTGTTCTATGGGAACCACGAATTGCCCTGCTTGAGAGTTGAAGGTAAGAGCTACGAATATCTGATTGAATATGCGCATAGTTCATCCTGATTTTAGAGTAGGCAGTAGTTTTCTCATACCCGATATTTTGATCTTTTATCCAAAAAAAATCTTTGTGTGAAGGTGCTAACCTACAGACGCGACATGCGAAAGCGTGGCCTGCTGGATATCCGAGTTTACATGTAGCCTGTAACACAGATTCCGCCCGCTTTTCAAAGGACAGGCTGCATATAAACCCGTATATTGGATCGCGATCGCGCAATATCCGCCTCTGTAGGTCCTTACCCACAGAGGAAATTGGTACAATTTCCTTGACTTGTTTCGATTTTAATCTCACAATTTTTTGCTCCCAGGTCGCCAGTCTACCCCGTATCAAGAAGTGACAATCTACCGCAATTACTTCGCTCGCCACCGATCCCAGTACAAAGACGTGATAGTTCTGAGACAAGTCGTGTCCAACTTTACCTATAACTACGTCCACGATAACACGGGAATGAGGATCCTAGAGGTCTCAGGGTTCGACAAAGTGCGGCTTCCGATTTACCAGACAACTTCGCATAATGGATTTTACAAGTAAGTTAATTGAACCAGTAAATTGTCAATGCCAGTTACAATCTGTATCATATAAAATTTTAACAATGTAGCATTGATTGAAGACTTTCATCTTAGTGTAACAATCGATAATGTTCTTAGCCCTTTCGCAGAAAAATGCCAGAAAGGCATTTGGGCAAAACGCCTATTTTTATTGCGTTTTTAGCCATTAACCAAGAAAATATCTTCAGCCATTTGAAGATTTTCAGGTCATTTCTAGTTGTTGAAAGGATGTAACGGTTTTGTGGCGGGGATTTTTTAATTTTTAATTTAATTTTTTTCAGATTTGGTTCATTTAAATACCTACCGTTTTACGTTTAAGCTTTTGATGTCTTATGTGCACATACCTATTAGTTTATTCGATATATTGTAAACATTACCATTACCATCATCTCAAACGAAAGTCGTCCGCTGTTGGAAAAAGGCCTCCCCCAAGGATCTCCACAACGATCGGTCCTGCTCTGCCCGCATCCAGCGGCTTCCCGCGACCCTCACCAGATCGTCGGTCCACCTCGTGGGGGCCTGCCCACGCTACGTCTTCCGGCGCGCGATTCCGACATAGCCCGAAGAATCGCTAAACTTAAGTCCAATGGGCTGGGCACATTGCGCGTGGAACCGACGGCCATTGGGGCAGAAAGGTTCCTGATATTGTAAACACACCACTTTATTATATGAATGAATGCAGTTTTTAATTTGTTATTTTGTGTCCCATATGTGTTAACTTCTATATACTTTCAGAAACTACGCCTTAGACCGCGAAGGGCGCGCGACCGTGGTGGCAGGGACCGCTGGCCAGCATTACGTAGACAATATCTTCTTCAACCCCGACAACGACTACGAAATGATCACCGTCAATAGATCCATGTGAGTTAATATTAATTTGGAAAATGAAACATTTATTATTGCTTGGGTTAATTGCTTTTAGGTTAAGTTATTTTTTAAAGTGATTAAAACAAACATTGAATTTGAAATTTTACGATGTTATTTTCGTAACAATCCTTTTGGG
Source organism: Teleiodes luculella (assembly GCA_948473455.1). Taxonomy (NCBI): domain Eukaryota; kingdom Metazoa; phylum Arthropoda; class Insecta; order Lepidoptera; family Gelechiidae; genus Teleiodes; species Teleiodes luculella. Next base: position 11,718,187 of record OX419587.1, read on the forward strand.
TTTATGGTATCTTTAAGGTTCTATTGAATAAGAACAATTTAGGCTTCTAATGAATCTATGACGAAAACATCAATGATAATTGTTTTGGTCTTAAATATCCGAAGTTATTTTATATGAAAAAAGCATTTTAATTTTGTTTTAATACCGCTGCTATTTAGTAAAAAAACTAATTTTCTTTAGGTTAAGGTATTTTCTAATAGTAATCATAAATAACTATAGGTACAAGAAGATAACTCGACATCATCATGAAGCCAATTTGCAGAGCATGCTACATTTTCATGCTGGACTACTACAAATCTCATTGAATTAACCATAAGATATAATAATGTTACAATGTTATTGATTTGCATGTTTTTGTTGCATGACTGCTCCTGCCCATAGCTTTGTTGACTATAATCCAAATTACGTGAGGTAAGTCCTGTTCGACGTAATATTTCCATTATTTCTGCACTGGTAACATTGGGTGTGTCGTCTTTGGTGATGGTTAGTTTGACTACTCCATTCTAAGGTTGGGCTCTCCACCAGAGATGAGCGAGGAATGTGTTTGTAAAGAACCAATAGAAACGCTCCATTTACCTGGCCTCGATCACTGCAACGATTCTATTGGTTCTTTACAAACACATTACTCGCTACGCATCTTCGCTCATCTCTGGTGGAAACGCAGCCTTAATGTTTTGTACGTTGAATAAGACTACAAATTCGAGGTAAGTTTATTCCTATTCAAGGAAATCAATTAACAAGGATTACACGTATGACCACCATTCGTCATGATCATCTGAGCACATACTAAGCTACCTGATTTAAAATCTAATGAAAAAAAAAATGTCTTTGCTCATAACCATTAACCATTTTGTGCACAAACCTTTTCGATGCTCATCAATTTCTTTTACACATTAATACATCATTTTATTAAGTGCTTTAAATTTACTATAAATACGCATTTAATTCTTAGTGGGGATTATAATTTGTAATAATATTGACTGATTAAATGTATTCGTTTATAGAGTCACGCCCTTATTCCATAGTTTGCTATAATCAACATGCAATGGTGTTCAGAGTCTAAGCTTCGTTTAATTTAGCAAAGATACGCTAGATGGCGTTGTGCCAAACAGAAGTCCTAAAACGCGGTATCGTTTGGTCTTTTGCAAAATATAAAGTGTATTTTTTTTGGTGACAATATACGATCTACTTTTAACCGCATTATTGTGTTTTATTTCTAAAACCTATTTTGTGGGATTTTTTGGACATTGTTCATGGTCCTTCGACACCGGTACCACTGGTGATTTGAAGTTGACTTTGCACTATTGTCCCATCGGCGCCGACCAGGGGCGTAATGCTGCCTATGGTGCTGTAGTTCCAGTCTTCAGGTCAGGAGCAGCATCACACGCGGGGGAGGACAACCCCTTGGGACACCCGCAGGTCAACGCGAGCGAGAGAGACGGATAGAGTGAGGGAGGGGAGCACCCCCTTGGACACCCATCAGTATTAGAGTCACTGTGATTGGAGGAACAGGCGGCAAATCAGACGTCAAGTTGACAAACGGAAACGTCACAGCTGTCAAGTGGATTTTGACATCTGCCATCAAGCTGTCAGTAGCATCGGGCTGTCAGTGTCATCGAGTTGTCAGTGTCAATCTGGCAAACGTCAACGTCACTGTCATCGGGTTATCAGTGTCAATCTGGCATACGTCAACGTCACTGTCATCGAGCTGTCAAAGTCAAGAATCATCCGCTGTCAATCCTAGGATCCAGTAGTGACCAAGTGTGAGTGAACTTTAACAGGACAAATTGTGAGTAAAAGTTTGAACCTTATTTACAAGAGCTAATTAACTTTAAAAATTCAACTTAGTGCACGACAAAAAATATTGACTTAGTTAAAAATTTGTGATCTTGCATGGACTTAGAATAGTTTTAAGAAAAGTGTTCACACGGGGAACCTATGCCCGATTTTTTACCGAGTAAATAAATCAAAAACACTTGTAAAATTTTTAGAATTTTATACTTTAGACTTGTAAAATTTTTGAGTGTTTATACCTTGAACTTTGAGATATTTTTATGTTTATAATTTCTTCGCATATTTTCTAAGACAATTATAAAGACAGTTGCAATCATGACTGATAATTATATTAAGCTTCAGGCTGATATTCGTAGTAAAATAGAAAAAGGCTTAAGTAATTTCAAGAAAACTCCTAAGGATAGATGGTCTATCGGTTATGTTGAAACACGCCTTGAAACCTTAGAAAAATTATGGAGTCAGTTTATTTCGAATCATCAAAAGCTTGTGTTTGAAGTTAGTAAAAGTGTACTTGATGCAACTGATTATGTAACTAAAGATGAGTATGAAAAGTGTGAAGAGGCATACATAGAGTATAAAGCTTTAGCGAAGGATAAACTAAAACTAGGTTCTCCTGGAACACCTGAAACCAAATCACAACCAATCAATAATGTAAAGTTACCTAAGATTGAAATCCCTAAGTTTTCGGGTAATTACTCTGAGTGGCCAAGTTTTCGAGATATGTTTCATTCTTTAGTTCACAAAGAGACGTCAATTGATAACGTACAGAAACTACATTATCTTAAAAGCTGCGTAACAGGTGAAGCTGAGCAATTATTACGACACATTCCCTGCACGGCTGACAACTATAAAAGCTGTTGGGATCTATTGGTAAGTCGATATAATAATAAGAAGCATCTAGCTAACTGCATTTTAAAGAGACTAACCAGCCAAAAGGTTCTATCTTCCGAGTCATCTAACGCAATCAAACAGCTTTTAGATACAACTAGGGAGTGTTTGAATGCCTTGAAAAATTTAGGTATCGATGTAAGCTCTTGGGATATTATCATAATTTTCCTTATTAGTCAAAAATTAGATTCAGAGTCTCGCAAACAATGGGAACAAAAAGTCAGTGAATCAACTCAAGATTTACCTTCTTTGAGGGCATTTGAAAACTTTTTAGAAACCAGGTTTAGATCTATAGAGTTTTTAGATCCTAAGGTATTAAAAACTGAAAAACCTAGTTACACGCATGTTGCTATTGCTCAAGTTTCCACATGTTTATTTTGTACCGAAGGTCACAAACTGAGTAATTGTAAGAAGTTTTCGAAGGAGGATGTTGATTCAAGACGTAAGTTCGTACAAACTCACAACCTATGTTTTAATTGTATGGGTCCGAATCATTCCGTCTATCAATGTAATCAAGCTTCAAGATGTCGTATTTGCAGGAAAAAACATCACACTTTGCTGCACTCCAAAATTCCCAAATCAGGTCACGGTTCAACCCAGCCTGATCAACCTGTAGAGGGTAATGTTGTTGCTACTGTTGTTGGAAATTCTTCTGCGCAACAGCCCTCGCAGGATCCAGGTGAAAGTCCAGATCGTCCCTTAGTAACTTGTTTCTCAAATAGAGACAATCAAGTGTTGCTAGCTACGGCTCTAGTTATGGTTCATTCCAACAAGAGCAACACTTCTGTAGTATTAAGATCCTTGTTGGATCAAGGCTCTCAAGCCTCTTTTGTTACAGAGGCTGCAGTCCAAATGTTAGGCCTCAAGAAGACTCATGAGACCAGTTTAATGTCAGGTCTAGGCGGTGACCAGGGTTCGACGTTATTATCGAAGTCCTCTGTTGTTTTGAAAATTCAGTCCCGTTTAGATCCAAGCTTTACTGTAACAGTCAAAGCTCACGTTTTGAATAAACTGACAACCTTTTTGCCTAGCAAAAGAGTTTCAGTCCAAGTGCTACCCTCAGCGCTCACGTCTATTGAGTTAGCGGATCCGCAGTTTTATACGCCCAGCAGAATAGATTTACTTCTGGGCGCCGAAGTATATAGCCAAATACTTCTAGAAGGTTTGCTCAAGGGTTTGTCAGGATCTATGGTTGCTCAGCATACCAAATTTGGATGGATCATATCTGGCAAATTGCATGAAGATTCTGCATCCACTAGCTCAACTGAAATGTGTCATCATGTAACGCATTTCACTCAGCTCAATGAAAATGAGATATTGAAAAAGTTCTGGGAACTAGAGTCAGATTCATCTCTTCCAGTCAAGAAACATTATACTCAAGAGGAAGAAAAATGTCAAAAGTTGTTTGAGGAAACAACTTTCAGAGATGATTCTGGCAAGTTTGTAGTCAAATTGCCATTCAAGACGGAGGATCCGCCTTGCACATATGGTAATTCCAAAGCAATTGCTACTAATCGACTGCTTTGGCTAGAAAGGCGTTTGTTAAAAAACCCTGAACTCAAGGTTGAGTACAGCAAGGTATTAAATGAGTATCTCAGCCTGGGTCATATGGAAGAGGTTAAAGCTAAAGACATAGATAAACCCAAAGCTGTTTACCTCCCACATCATGCTGTCGTTCGACAAGATAGAACTACTACTAAAGTCCGTGTAGTTTTTGACGCCTCATGCAAGGGTAAAAATGGAGTGTCTCTGAATGACGACTTGATGATTGGCCCAACCCTTCAGCCAGAATTACGGCATTTAGTGATGCGCTGGCGTACGTATCCGATTTCACTTGTCGCTGACATTGTAAAAATGTACAGACAAGTGAAGGTGGCGGAGGAAGACACAGATTTTCAACGCATCTTATGGCGTGAAAATCCAAATGCTGATTTGCAGCATTTCAGACTTTTGACAGTCACTTTTGGTACTTCCTCGGCTCCGTATCTCGCGGTACGTGCCTTGCAAGAATTAGCTCACCAAGAAGGGCACAAGTTTCCGCTGGCCTCGACTAGAGTCCTAAACGACTTCTATATGGACGATTTAATGACTGGCTGTCATTCAGTAGACGAAGGCGTTCAAATTTATGAAGAAATTACACAGTTACTCAACTCAGGAGGTTTTCCACTTCAGAAGTTTTCAAGCAATAACAAGGAGTTACTGCAGAAGATCAAGGCAGAGAGCCATGATTCTTCACAGACTATGGAGATAAAAATGGACGAAGTGATGAAGATTTTGGGACTTACTTGGAATAGATCAAAGGATCAGTTCCAATGTACAGTAAAGCTCTCTCCAATAGAACCTACGGTTACGAAAAGGAAGGTAGTTTCTGATATTGCGCGACTTTTTGACCCTTTAGGTTGGATAGCTCCCGTAGTCACAAAGGCTAAGATCTTTATTCAGCAGATTTGGCTATCGGGAATCGAATGGGATAACGAGCTACCCACCCAACTACTGAAGGATTGGATCTCATTTAGAAGTGACTTGGATTCACTTACTAAAGTCACTGTTCCTCGTTGGATCAGGTCTAAGAGTGACAGTTCGCTAGAGCTTCATGGCTTTTCCGATGCTTCGAATGCCGCGTACGCCGCTGTCGTCTATGCACGCATAGTGGACACAGACGGAAATGTCCATGTGAGTTTAATTACTTCAAAGACGCGCGTGGCACCCATTAAGCAAGTTTCTATTCCTCGGTTAGAGCTTTGCGGTGCAGTGCTTTTATCGAAGCTTCTTATGGAAGTCGCCATGACACTGGGCGTTTCTTCCAGTAGCTTACATGCTTGGACAGACTCGACAATCGTTCTGGCTTGGCTTAGCAGTCACCCCAGTCGCTGGAAGACCTTCATAGCGAACCGTGTCTCCGAGATACTGAGTTGTGTAGAAAGTAGCCAATGGTCACATGTCATGTCTAATGAAAACCCAGCTGATTGTGCCTCACGTGGGTTACAAGCTTCAGAATTTATTAAACATGAGCTCTGGAGTCGAGGTCCTGAATGGTTGTGGGAAAAAGATATCAATTACGGAAGAGGAAACATCAAGGACACAAAGCTCGAGGAAAGAAAGACAAAAGTCGTATGCCATGCAACCACTAACGATGAAGATAGTGGTAATTCAATACTCAGCAAGTTTTCTTCTCTAAAAAAGCTAATACGTGTTGTGGCATTCTGCAGAAGAGTGTTAAGCTGGAGAAAATCTGAAAAAAAGAAAAACAGTAAATGGTTAATGGTACAAGAATTAGAAGAGTCTTTACTTACCTGTATAAGATTGTGCCAAATTGAAGGATTCAAAGAAGAAATAAAAGATTTAAAGAAAGGAAAGTTGAAGAAGAACAGTAAATTGGCGTCATTATGCCCATTTCTGGACTCAAATGAAATATTAAGAGTCGGAGGAAGACTTCAGTGTGCAGATATGATTTCTTATGACATGAAGAATCCTATCATTATTCCACACAAGTCTCACTTTACAGACCTGTTGGTCCAAGGAGCCCACCTAAAGACCATGCATGGTGGTCCTCAACTCACTCTTAATTACTTGAGGACTAAGTTTTGGATTATTGGCGCTAAGAAGTTGGTTAGACAATGTGTGCACAAATGCGTCACGTGCATTCGCTATTCCGCACAGTCTAATCAGCAGTTAATGGGTCAGCTGCCTACAGCCAGAGTGACTGCACATAGGCCTTTCCTGCGAAGTGGAGTCGATTACGCCGGCCCCATAAACATTCGGACCACAAAGGGTCGTGGGCACCGTGCGATAAAAGGGTACATCTGCCTTTTTGTATGCATGGCTACACGTGCCATTCACTTGGAAGTAGTCAGTGACATGACTTCCGAGACCTTTCTTGCCGCTTTTAAGCGATTTGTTGCTCGAAGAGGTCATGTCGCTGAACTATGGAGTGACAACGGTACCACTTTCGTTGGAAGCGCACGATCCCTTTCAGATTTGTTCGACTCAGAAAGGTCTAGTGTTGCAGTAGAAATAGCTGACTGGTTGGCTGCCAACGGGACTGCTTGGCATTTTATCCCTCCCCGTTCTCCAAATTTTGGAGGACTGTGGGAAGCGGGTGTAAAATCGACCAAGCACCACTTGAAAAGAGTGATCGGTGATAGCACACTCACCTTTGAAGAGATGACCACAGTGTTGTCGCAGATTGAGGCTTGTTTGAACTCGAGACCTATCTCCCAACTTTCCAACAATCCTGAAGATCCCAGTCCACTGACTCCGGGACACTTTTTAGTTGGTGAACCTTTGGTTTTAATGCCTGACGCAAATTATGAAAACTCAAACATCAGCAGCTTAAAGAGATGGCATCTTACCCAAAAAATGGTTCAGGATTTTTGGCGCAGATGGTCTCACGAATATCTGACTCAGCTTCAACATCGTTATAAATGGACTGAAACTATTCCAGAACCTGATATTGGCAACGTTGTGTTAGTGAAGGAAGATGACTTACCTCCTGCAAAATGGCTTTTTGGAGTCGTTGTAGATAAACACCCAGGTTTGGACAAGCTTACCAGAGTCGTCACCCTCAAATATAAGGGCAATATCATTAAAAGGCCTTTATCTAAGCTTATTTTGTTACCAACAAATAATTGAATTTTTTTTGTGTTTTGGTTTTGGGTTACTAGTGGTAAAGTACATGTATAATTTTGGTTTAGTTTTCTATAACAATTGTCAATAAGGTAAAATATGTTGATACTTTATCACTGCTGTTATTAGTTTAAGTTTTTTTTGTCTGTATGCATTATTGTTTGTTTTAAGCTGGACTAGGTCCATGGCGGCCGGAATGTTCAGAGTCTAAGCTTCGTTTAATTTAGCAAAGATACGCTAGATGGCGTTGTGCCAAACAGAAGTCCTAAAACGCGGTATCGTTTGGTCTTTTGCAAAATATAAAGTGTATTTTTTTTGGTGACAATATACGATCTACTTTTAACCGCATTATTGTGTTTTATTTCTAAAACCTATTTTGTGGGATTTTTTGGACATTGTTCAAATGGTCTTATGTGTAACACAAAGACAAGTAAAATTAAAGAAGGAATAGATGTAGTGTTGTATTGAGAAGTCAATAGAACACAGAGTATAGAACCCATTGGTGTAGATTCGAGAACGCTATTAAAGAAACGAAAAAAAAATTACAATATCGTTAGACACATAAAGTTGTCAGACTCACCATTTTCGATGATACGTAGCTGAACATTTTTGGCAAATCAGAGGCTCCTTGAAATCAATATCGATTTCAAGGAGTAGAATACCGCTACTCTTGAAAATCTGCCCGCCAAGAGATGACAAATGTCCGATTTAATTTAGTTCACTCAATATCCGCCCAATATGTAACCAAGGAGGCGCTAGTGTGGCATTCAAAATTACGAAACGCCCGATCTCAATGTCGACGGATCGGAATCGCCGTCAAGAGTAGCCCTTCAGGGCTCAACAGAAAAATATTCTTAGATTTTCGCAGTTGTTAACTGCACTAACACACATTTTCACGGGTTTTCTCCACGAGCTCAATTTAAAATGCAATCGTGGAGAAAACCCGTGAAAATGTGTGTTAGTACAGAAAAATAGTCCAAAGGTCTCCAAAGGTACTAGGTTATATTTATTCTGTGTCTAAAGCAACTAATGTAACAAACAACTTACAGCTCGTTGGAACTCTGGCGCACAAGGATCGACGCTAAACACAACTTCTGGAGCTACAACGAGAGTTTAGCTGTAGCGGGTCGCATAAGGGACCAATCGGACAACCCGTTGCTTCTAGAAGTAGACTACAGGCCGTACTACATGAATAATCAGACTGTATTGGGGGGAGGGAAGTGCCCCCCCGGGTGGGACTACATCGCCGGAACGTGCTATATGTACGTGGGGGCGCCTATGACTTACGAAGAGGCCAGACTGTTCTGTTTGGTAAGTAATATTGTAGTGCGAATGGAAATCTTATGAATAATAAATTTATTTGAAAAATATTGTTACTAGCTGAAAATCTAGTCTATTTTCGTTCCCGATAAACATGCGTCTGCTTATTGCAAGCAGTGTTTTACATATCATATATGAGGCACAACATTTGATTATCTATACTGTAAAGTAGCTTATTACTGAAAATTCTGCATACATTTAATTTAAAAATTGTTCTATAATATTTTAGTTTTTTATATACTGATAGTCTACCAATGAACATACTAGCGTCATCTAATATGATTTAGCGGAACTGCAATACTTTCTTTTTTGGATGTAAAGGGACAATGCTCTTTAAAATCTAAACAATCTTAAGTATTGGGTATAGTCACATTCAAGCACGTTCAAGTCCCTGAGTGCCAAGTGCGAGTTTTTTACTTACGAAACGCGCTCGATATCGACAACGTAAACGTGCATTAGTATGGAGAAATTTTACTTCAACTAACTGTCAATAGATGGCGTAGTTTCAATTCCATACAAAATCGCGTTTACGCTCTCAATATCGCGTTTATTTTGGTAACAAAACTCGCACTCGGCACTCAGTAAGAAGCTTTTCAGGTACCGTCAGAAAAAGGAGTTAAGGCGAGGTCCTACTTGAAAACTCGTTTTTAGACCCCTTTTATAACTCTCGTATCTTACGAATCGAAATCAACCAAATCAAAAAAAATTACAACCTACGGATAAGTTTATTATTAAGTTACTTAACCGAGTAGATTTTACTAATAATAAAGTAAGAAAGCAAGAAAAATTATTAAAATTACTTTTCTCAATATTTTGAGAGACACCAACATATTTTTTTGTATTATTTGAGTAGCTTTAATACCTAAACGACTTAACCAGCTAGTTTCTTAATCCGTTCTATATTTTCCACGAAATAAATCAAAAACCTCAAATATAAATGGACTTCGAATTCCCACCATACGGACGTCCAAATCAGTTAAGCAAATTTCGTCTTTATTCGCGCGGGTGAAAGGGGTGTAAATTGAATTTGAGCTTTCAAGTAGGACCTCGCCTTAAGGGGCTCCCCTATGCTAAGTGGCGCCGCCATCCGTAAAAAAATAATAACTCGCGAAGTATACATTTTTTATAAAATCCGGACGGTCATTTTAAAGATTTGGTGCTATAGTATATATAGCGGCCATAAACTGTATTTATTATAGTCCGCTGTAGTTACAGATAGAAAATTTGCTAAAAACGGCCACTTTTGGCAAATTTTCTATCTGTAACTTCATCGAACTCAAACTAACAGAGTTGATGGCTTCTATATATCCTAAAACACCAAATCTTTAAAATGACCGTCCGGATTTTATAAAAAATGTATAATTCGCGAGTTATTATTTTTTAACGGATGGCGGCGCCACTTAGCATAGGGGAGCCCCTTAAATCTGATTTCTGTTTTCAGTCTGACAACGCGTCGATGCCGTACGTGTCTGGGAACTATGCGGATCTGTACGAGTTCGTCCAGCGGCAGAACGAGTGGTTCCAATATGGCGACCGCGTGTGGGTCAACCATATTGATTACGTCACGCGATGCACGTCATTCGCCTTCTCTACTGTGGAGATTACCGACTGCAATCAGAAGAACCCGTTCATTTGTGAAATCGGTAAGAATATTATTTACTATACCCTTTTCGTTATAAGATGATTTACCGGACAGTTCATAACTGACAATTATAGTGATGTAACCAAACGAAATTTAATCGATTGTTTTTAAATATCGAATCAAGTCAAAACAAGCAAATAACAAAGCAGGCGTAACGCAAACAAACTGCATACAAGGCAGACTCACTCGTACGACGCAAATGAGGCGATCACAAGATGGCCGCTCCTATTTTTTGTCGATTCCATAGCTCAATAGTGTCAATCTCTATTGAGTTCCGTTCCACGTATCAGACATTTCTAAGATATAAATATAATATTGTTTGTTTCATTTACCTAAATTATTAGCAGTTAATAATAACAATAAAAATAACAATCATTCACTTAGTAATTTTCGAAGAGACAATTTTTTAGCCAATCATTTTTCTATATTGTTGCCAATTTATTTTTTATTAGAGTAAAGTGGTATGCGTGACACGGAAAACGAGAACTGTCACGCATTTCATCATAGGGCGAAATTATTATAAAAAAATACGAATGACAAAATTATGTCTGTCACACGTGGACGGCATGTTAGAGGGCCTGGGTGTTTTACATAGCGTGTCAGTGTTTGACTTGTAGTTGATATTCAGTTGTTTTATGGAGTGTCCGACCTGTGTCTGTACAGAAGACACATTTGGACGTTAGCACATTTCATTCTTAGCAGTAAGAAATCAGTTCGTCGATACTGCAACCCTTAATACAGCACTCCAACTAGCCGAGATGCACGGGGGGGTTGTCTCGGGGAAAAAAATCGAAAACACGAATAGGTACTTGCCCCGGGCGGGATTCGAACCCGCAACCCTGTGTTTCGAAGGCAGGCGTACTATCAACTACGCTACGGGGCCGTCGTATCTTTTTAACCCCCGACGAAAAAGAGGGGTGTTATAAGTTTGACGTGTCTGTCTGTGGCATCGTAACTCCTAAACGGATACGCCGATTTTAATCTAGTTTTTTTGTTTGCAAGGTGTCACAATCGAGAGTGTTCTTAGCTATGATCCAAGAAAATATCTTCAGCCATTTGAAGATTATCAGCTCTTTTCTAGTTGTTGAAAGCATCAAGTAAAGGTTTTGTGTCGGGGGTTATAAATTTTTTTAATTTAGTGTTATTTACGATGTATTTATCCCAGACCCCCGCATCTCGATCGACCCGCTGGCGTGGCGCGGCGACCTGCTAGCCGTAGCGTTCATAGGGCTCCTGGCGGCCGCTGTGCTCCTGGTAGGCGCAGCCCTCATCTGCTGGTACTCCAAGTCTAAACACAGGTGAGGATATACACTGTTGTACCACTGAATACTATGACGAAGTTGATGTGGCTGCCATAAAATAATAAATCAAACAATCTTACCTAAATGTATAACGCTTTCAACAATGGCTGGCAACATTCATATGCGGTTAATCACAGTTCACCGTACGTGCGTACGCACTTGTTTTTAGGGTTCCGTAGCCAAATGGCAAAAATCGGAACCCTTATAGATTCGTCATGTCTGTCTGTCTGTCTGTCTGTCCGTCCGTCCGTATGTCACAGCCACTTTATTCCGAAACTATAATACCTATACTGTTGAAACTTGGTCAGTAGATGTATTCTGTGAACCGCATAAAGATTTTCTTACAAAAATAGAAAAAAAAACAATAAATTTAGGGGGTCCCCATACATAGAACTGAAACTAAAAAAAATTTTTTTCATTAAACCCATACGTGTGGGGTATCTATGGATAGCTAGGTCTTCAAAAATGATACTTAGGTTCCTAATAACATTTTTTTCTAAACTGAATAGTTTGCGCGAGAGACGCTTCCAAAGTGGAAAAATGTGTGTCCCCCCCCCCCTCTAACTTCTAAAATAAGAGAATGATAAAACTAAAAAAAATATATAATGTGCATTACCATGAAAACTTCCAACGAAAATTGGTTTGAACGAGATCTAGTAAGTAGTTTTTTTTTAATACGTCATAAAACGTGAACCGCAATTTACCTTTCACTATTATTAAAACATCGATCAAAGTCACAACGAACTACAAAAACTTTTATATTATGTTACTGGCTGCTATGGAACCCTTCATGGGCGATTCCGACTCGCACTTGGCCGCTTTTTTTTTTTAATTGACCTATGATTGTGTCGAAAAGCTTCACCGGACTTGTTTCTTTGTTTATTGACACACAACTCTTAATATAGAATTACTTTAAAGAAACTTATTACGATATAATGGAGCGATAGGTATCTTCCGCTTAAATCTTTACTATCATGAACTATCCTGTCCAGAGCAGGAATCCAACTAGCTTAATCCATGAAAATAAATGTCTCGAAATAGATTCAAATTTAGCCAGACCGACAAGCAAAAGAGATGGCATAATCGATGCCAGAATCGATGCCACAATACCAAATAGTAGTCCAAAATTCAACCTTACACAAAAACAAACCTTACTCACGTAGGAAAATGTTTGCAATTCCTAACTATGGCACTCGTTGCCTTAAACTATTGAATCTGAGTCAAGTTATATTTAAAATAAAGCTTTAGCAAGCATTGCATTGATTAAATTGGTTGTCATCTAACTTAAAATAGAAGTTTATTTGACTTAAGTTGTTGTATCCGCTTTCTAGGCACCTGCAGCGCCTGGAGCGTCGGAATTCGATCCGGCAGTCGCTCCATTCCGTTCGCTCTATCGGGAGCATCAACGGAGGGTTCCCAGACACCGCCTACAGGAGGAAACTGGCTCAGATGGTGAGCTACCCATCTATACTAATATTATAAAGAGGAAAGATTTTTATTTGTGTGTGTGTATGTTTGTAATGAATAAACTCAAAAACTACTGTGCCGATTTCAAAAGTTCTTTCACCATTAGAAAGCTTCATTCACCCTGAATAACATAGGCTAACTTTTACCGCGGGAAAATACCTCATTCCCACGGAAAAAAAATGTTAACGCGGGCGGAGCCGCGGCGGAAAGCTAGTCTTTATAATAAACTGTACAGTGTACAGGTCGTAAATCTGAAAAAATGCTAAAAACCGAGTCAGGGGGATGTACGAAGTGATATAGAAATATCGAGTTTTATCAATCTTTTTCGTTTCTCTGTTTGTGTGTTTGTACAGACTTATCTCCGAAAATATCCCCGGTCAACATCTTAGATAGTTTTACCGCGGGGAAAATATCTCATTCCTATGGGAAAATGCACGGAAAAGTAAAAAAATATTTATATTTCTAAAGTCAAACATTACAAAAACTTTCTTCACCATTCTCTTTAACAAATCTAATAAATACAGCTTTGTTTATTATTGTTTTCTGTGAAAATAATTTTTATGTTTAAAAGGTTTCTTTTTTAGCTTAAGTAAGATTTTATTCCAATATTCGATGTCAAAGAAATCTCAAATCTTTCAGAGTACCCGCTCAACAGAAACCCTGACCAAAGGCTCCGACTACAAGAAAATGTTGGCGTCCACTGCATCCATGGAATCCATGGAGAAGAGTCAGTTCAACTCCTCGATGGAAGACAACCAGAGCTTCGACATCTACGAAGCACACAACCCTAACGCCAGCGCCCTGCCGCTACATTCCTTCCTGAGGAAACCCACTACGCCTGAATACTCCGTGCCCCAGAATAATCTCGCTAAACCGTACAATACGGCTTATAGGAATGAAGGTGATATTTTATTTCCGTAAAAACGTGGCAAGGGGCTTACATAAAAAAAAGCGTAGAAACGTGGTTCACTAATATTGCCTTTAAAACCTTAATTTTTTACGCTGTAAAAATGTCTGTACTGGCATAAAAGTGTAGTGAAAAACAGAAGTATTAGAAAGCGACTTTAATGTTAGGGTAGCAATATTTTCCAGGCATCCTTAGGAACTCCACTTCGAACTAAGTATAGATTTTCGAAATTGATTGATTTGCATGGTCAAAATCATTTCGTAAATTTTCTGCAAATATAAAAGCATGGAATGTATTGATTAAATTGGCAAAGCGATCTATAGTAAAATTTATTTATTTATTTCCCAATTGGCAGCGTACAGAGACAACTCGGGCGCAGTGAGCGGCGCGGCGTCTCTGAACACCGTGACCACCGAAGAACTACCCATCATACACCACCCGGGCGGGGACGACGCGCTGGCGCCCTCTAGCGACCAGTACTACAACTCCGACACCCTCCCGCTCCGAAGCAAGCACGACCCTCACGGTAAACAATACACTGCTGTTTTCCTGAAATTTCCTGTAGCTCGTAGTAGTTCATCTGTTATCGGTAGATGGCGTTGTCGCAAAGTGTTGTAAATTGGACTTTATTTTTCTTTTTTATTTCACTACGATGAAATAGAAAAGTGTTATGATACCTAATATGTATATTTCTGTGGATATAAATAGCACCGTCTATCGTCCACTCACTGGTTTGTGTGACGTCACACCAAATATGGCGCCCTCTAGTATTGCAGTAGAAACGCCTTTTTACTTTACACTGGTACGTTACAACAAAAATATGGCGTCCTAATGAGGAGACAGACTCAAGAAGTTATAATATTAAGTTATGAATTTTTATAATCTTTATTACGAGTAAGTACTTAGTAGTGATAAACATCAAAACTCACAATTTATTACTCACCCCTAGAACTGAAACGCGAGTTAGAAAAGGAAGGCAAGATATACGGCTACGGCGCCCCTAGTTTCGGCGGGCAGCCCAAGCTCTCTTTTCTCATGGAGTTAAGGTCCAAAATGCCGGAGCAGCCGCAGCCTGGCGCCATGCCTACTACCACTTTCGGACAAAGGAAAAACATTGCAGGTAACAAAATGTTGATTCGACTTTTAGCAGGCGTGTGTCACTCTGTAGTTTAGGTATGATCCGCCGATGCGTCTCCCTCGCCCCGGGAGGTTCTACATAGAGAACTAAACGTGTTAGTAGCGAGGCAGCAACTTCGTGTTTTTAGCTAATGCACTGCGATCTAAATTGCACTTCATTGTAACGCTGTAGACTACTATTTGGCTTTCTTCAATAAATGTACTCACTATAGAAATGTACCAAGTCGACTAGGTACATTTTTTTTTGTTGGATTGAATATTGTTTTACCTGACATTGACTTTACTATTATTTATTCTGTGCTTTAGGGAAGTCAGTTGATTAGTTCGAACGTTTTTATATGATCTCACTTCATTATTTAACTAGTGCCATCTGTTGACTCTTTTTGTAATTAGTTTTTATTAGCTACTGGAAAACTTTCCATTATAATTTCACCTGTTATTTAGCTTTTAACCCTTGTACTCATTGATGATCTAATCTTGATTCCGGTAGTCAATTCTTTGCAGAATATTGACGAATTTTTTTTTTGCAAGGTTTTGCGAAAACCAAAATTACTAGTATTATTCTTGATGAAATAAAAGATAATTTTTTCCTTTCTGTCTCAATCTGTAGTCTTGTGTGTCAGTATAAAATTGAGTTGGAATAAAATGAAATCTGTGTATGATTGTTCCAGACCAGCAGCAGTATTACGAGGACAACCTCCCCTCCCCGCTCCCGCCGGAGTACTCGTACGACACCACCCCCTCCGACCACATCCCTAGCTACGACTCCAGCCCTCGGGCGTTATCCAGGTGAACCACTTATTGTTTGTCATTTATTTATTTCAAAACTAGGCTAGCAATCGTCGTTAACAGCTTATAATTGTTCCCACCAAGGGACACGAGTATACAGTATGCGCCAAACTTCTAGACGCCTCTGAAGTTGCTTTGCGCAGGGGTGTGTACACATTGACACATTTAAAGAACACTGAACGCACACTAACGCGCACGCACAGGTGAGATGGGTGCGGGGGCGGGGGGTGGGGCGGGCCCTGCCGCCGCCCTTCCCGCCGCACCCCGCTGACGCCTATTATTGCTACTGCGACGCGGCTCGTCTAGAAGTTTGGTACGATCTGTACAAATATTAATGAAGTACAGTAAGCAAAGCAGTGGAGGATGTCTTTAAGCTTCTGAACTGGAAAGGACATGGCATCAATATCAACGGCGAGTGCATTTCTCACCTTCGGTTTGCCGACGATATCGTAGTCATGGCTGAGACCTTGGAGGACCTCAGCACAATGCTCGATGACCTCAATAGAGTTTCCCAACAAGTGGGTCTGAAGATGAACATGGAGAAGACAAAAGTCATGTCAAACGCCCATGTAGTACCCACTCCAATAAAAGTTGGGGACTCCACTCTCGAAGTTGTAGACCATTACGTCTACCTGGGACAAACAGTCCAGCTAGGTAGATCTAACTTCGAGAAGGAGGTCAATCGTCGAATCCAACTTGGATGGGCAGCGTTCGGGAAGCTGCGCAATATCTTTTCGTCCCAAATACCGCAGTGTCTTAAGTCAAAAGTCTTTGACCAATGTGTGTTGCCAGTGATGACTTACGGATCTGAGACGTGGTCGCTAACGATGGGCCTCATAAGAAAGCTCAAAGTCACCCAAAGAGCGATGGAGAGGGCTATGCTTGGAGTTTCCTTGCGTGATCGAATCAGAAATGATGAGATCCGCAGGCGAACCAGAGTCACCGACATAGCCCGAAGAATCGCTAAACTTAAGTGGCAATGGGCTGGGCTCATTGCACGTAGAACCGACGGCCGTTGGGGCAGAAAGGTTCTTGAATGGCGACCGCGCGCCGGAAGACGTAGTGTGGGCAGGCCCCCCACGAGGTGGACCGACGATCTGGTGAGGGTCGCGGGAAGCCGCTGGATGCGGGCAGCGCAGGACCGATCATTGTGGAGATCCTTGGGGGAGGCCTTTGTCCAGCAGTGGACGTCTTTCGGCTGAGATGATGATGATGATAATGACAGTAAGCACCTGCGACTGGACATTTTGACCTTGAGAGCGCTGTTATTCAGTAGCAGAGCGGCGAATTGCGTAGTACGAGTGTATGGTCACTGATATGTGGACCAATAACAGATGAATGATGAAAATCTTATCCTTACCTCAGCTTCACCGGTCTTGTAGGGGAGCGGAAGGCTCTACCCCAGAGTAGTCATGTACCAACGAGCCTCGAACCTAGGCCTCGCGCGTTGATACGGAAAAACATCGTGAAGGAGATGACGCCTAAATAGCCCCGACTCTGATTATTAGTTTTGATTTCGATGTTGGCCGCGCCCCCGCCGGCGGGTACGGGCATTGTTACCTGAAGGTTCGGGACAGAGGCGTGGCTGAATGTCTTTGAGTATTATCTGTTTGTGTGTATCTTCTTCCACCTCGACGCCAACCATCCTAAAGTACGTAACCAGCTACGGCCAGGCCGGCGACACGCTGCGCTTACGGCTCGCATATCCGCTTAAAGATAGCAAAATAGACAAGATCACTAAAACCTCAATTGTATTCCAGATCGTTCGACGACTCGCCGACCCCAGAGCTTCAGTCGCGGTCCAAGTCCGAGGCGCTATTGGAGACCAATTTCGACCTTACGGACAGCGACGGCAGCTCCACACAGCTCGGGCACGCGCAGCGCTCGCACAGCCAGCCGCTCGAGACCGCCATGTGAACACACCACACCACACACCACAAGGGAAATCTCACTTCTAACGCCAGTATTCATAACACTAAATTAAAAATTTTACTAATCCCCGACCGAAAACCGTTACTTGATCCTTTCAACAACTAGAAAAGAGCTGATAATCTTCAAATGGCTGAAGATATTTTCTTGGATCATAGCTAAGAACACTCTCGATTGTGACACCTTGCAAATAAAAAAAACTAGATCAAAATCGGCGCATCCGTTTAAGAGCTACGATGCCACAGACAGACAGACAGACACACACGTCAAACTTATAATAACACCCCTCTTTATCGTCGGGGTTTAAAAATAGGGTGTAAACCAAGGTATTACTGGCCACTTTGTAGATTATATATAACGCTATAATCTTATTTCGGAGCATTAAACTACAAAGTGGTCAGTTATTGGTAGTGGCCACTTTCTTGCTTATCCATGAAGGAAGAAAAGATTTTACGTGGGCGTGGAATTTTTTTTTCCTTCATGTTGCTTATCCTTTGGGTTTCGAGGTTAACCTCCGGAGTATTTGGTCGGTCAGTAATGTTTTCTTTATTGTATCTGTTATTATCCTATACCTATTTCAAATTAAATAAATGATATTGCGAAAAATATACATTTTGCTATCAAATTAGTATGAATAAACACACGCTACTTGGGTGAACAGTGAACAAAGCCACAGAAAGCGTAAAACAAAACCGCGTTTGGCAAAATGTTTGAGCAACTTTCCTTTTATTTTCGTATTGGATCATATTCGTGTTATTCTAAATTGGACTTTAAGTTTAGTCATAATCCTTTAGTTCCTGACTGCTTTGGGCTTGTATGTCGGACTTGTGGTGAAGTAATGTAAGGTAAGAATTGAAAAGACTGAATGGTTGAATGTATCGCGATCGCGACACCGGTAGTGCATTTGCTATAATAAGTATTATGAGCTTTGATCTAATCAGTGAGACTCAAATGTGCTCTAAAAAGTTGTCTGCCCGTCTTTTTCGCTCATATGAGAACCGTAGAGGACGTAAGATGAATGAATGACGTTTATAATTTTATTATTTTTTACCTACTTTAGTCTGAATCTTTAAAGTTTACCTTCAATTTGGCTGTTTTTTAATATATTTCAAATTCCCTGTATCTATACTCTAACATCCTAGTTCAAAATGGACGCATGCTTCTTGTCACTTTATAACAAAATTCATTTAAAATAGTTCATTCATATTTTGTTTTTATGATTGAGTTAGAATTAGAGAGTCACTGTTTAAATCAGGGTCCTAAAAACGACCAGTTATATATCTTCCTTGTAATTTCGTGTAATGTAATTATGTGGACATTCTATTTCTTAAAATGTGCCTTGGTGTACTAAATATTTAGTCTTTTTCATACACTCGATATCGTAACAATATGTTGCGATTGTTAGTTTTTTAAATTACCAGAAAATCACGATCTCATTACTTGAAATAAAATAAAAATAGGTAATTTTAGCTTGGCCTTACTGTTTCGTGACCTTTCTATTTTCGTACGTGATTTTAAAAATATGAGCCTTTTACGAAATGCCTTAAGTAACTAATAAATATCTATAACAATTTTAATAGATAAGATTGAATTAGGTAATAAGAGCCTAAGCTCTCTGTTATATTCGTAAAATTTTCATTAAAAAACATTATTGTGAATTTCGAATTTATTCGATAACCATGAAATATTATCAAAAATCTTTAAAGATTGTATTTTTTTGCGTTCGAGATAGAAAAAGATTCTTATTGGACATAAGAATCATTTTATATACCTATGTGCAATTTAATTTATGCCGATTTTTTATTAAATTGTTTACTAAAAAGATATATAGTAATCATCAAATATAACAATTATAAATCTACGTAAATATAGGTACTTGTTATGAATTCGATGTTTCGTCTAAACTTGTCCGTCCCTAGAAGGTACAATGTGAATCTGTGAGCGGGTTCGTGGTGGACAAAGCACAAACCTGCGCCTGCGCGTCCAGCTGGTCGCGCGCTTGTGCTTCATCGACCTCCAATTAAAAAAAATAGTAAAATAATTAAATTTAGTGGTAAGAAAATAGTCTTTCCATATAAATAACGTTTAATTAGATATGTAAGTAGTTAAAATGAATGAAATTATACTTTAAGTTTCTATATTCTGTGTACTGGATAGTGGGTGCTTGGCACAAACCCCCGGACTACCTAATGCGTACACAAAATAATAAAACGGTTGGTTCTCGAAGAGACAGTATAATTTATTCGGTCGGTAAAATCGGTACAAAAAGTGGACTGTAATAACTAGTTCGATCACGGTGGAACAACACTATTGACAAAATCGATGGTAACGGTACAACACTACGAGCGGTAAGAAATTACTACAATATGGGTACAGCACTACGGTGACAGGTTAGAATACGCGGCACTTTTAAAACGATAGGTATTCGATTTCACACGGCTCACTATTAGCACTAACACTATTGCACTGTACTCGCGGTTAATTATTGTAGTCGGTTGTTTCTTCTCTTCAGTTTCGATCGCTCCGATTAGCTCGGCTGAACTGACTGAACTGACTTTTGGAACTGACTTGCTGGTTCGGGATGCGGCCGGTTTAAATACTAATTCCCGCGGAAACTTCCAGACCGCCATTCATTCTCGAAGTCTGATGACAGCTCTGGACGATATATCGATCCCTTTCGCACAGTCATCTCATCTACTTCCGGAAAGTTCGCTATTCACGGCGTATGTCGCTCATAGTCGGTCGGTCTCTATTTCCGGAAAGTTCGCCATTCATGTTCATATGTCGTTCCTTGTCACATAGTCTGTCGGTCTCTCTCTAGCTTCCGGAGAGTTTGCTTGACGTCTCGAACGATTGGCTGTCATCGAACTTTCTTGACGTTTCTACCAATAGCGTGATCGATGGGTTGCCAACAATCAGCGGTTGCGACGTTCGGATACATTTACGGTGTTCAATCGGTCGGTTTTAATGCGATGTCCGTGTTCGGATACATCTCTGTGTTTCGTCGCGAACATACTCCCGCCGTGCGCCGTCGTCATCGGCGGCGCATAAACTCCGGTGAAGCGACGAGCAGTTCTTCAGCTATCGGTTGTATAGTCGGTTGCTTTGCGGTGCGACTCCCGCCGGTGTTGCAACACGGGACACGGTTCGGTATTGCGGTGTTACACGGTGAGCTGGTTATACACGGTGACTGTGCTCGGTTCTGTTTTCGGTAGACCCTCCCGCCGGTGATGCAGTGCGGGATGAGGTCGGTGTGGCGGTTGTGGTGTGCATACGGTGAGCTGGATACGGCTAGCTGAAGACGTGGGGACGGTTTTCGGTTCTCCAGTTCACGATGGACTCTCCCGCCGGTGATGTAGTGCGGGATGAGGTCGGGTTCGGTCGGTGCACTCGCATTTGTGGCGTCGAAACGGTTTCACGGTTATCTGCCGGTGGATGAAGTCCGTAGCAGTAGTTGACTCGACGTCCTGCGCTTCGGTTGTTCACGCCATGGAGCACCCATCCTAGTGCGGTGAACGATGCTACGGGTTGGTCAACTGGTCCACTCTTGACGATACTGGTGACCAGGAACTGCCAGTTGTCCTGTCCTATTAGGATGGTCGGTTTTCCGTCTTCGTACTGGAGCTTCTCGGTAATATCTTGCAGGTGATCGCAATGTTCCAAGTCCTTGGCCTTGACAGTTTGCGGTGAGAGCTTCAACTGGTCGATGGTGCGCGCTTTCATCTTGAACGGTCCACTAAGACCTTCGATTTCCAGAGTGACTCTTCTAGAGTTTCCGGTGTTCAGCTTCACTCCAGCGACGGCTTCGATATCGAGTGGATCCCTCGGTCCTTGGCATCCGATCTTCCGTGCGATCTGGGAATCGATGAGAGTCACGGTCGATCCATCATCGAGCAGCGCGAAGGTGTTTACGGAGCCTCGTGGTCCTGAGATCTTGACGGGAAGTATCTTCAGGAATGCGTACTGCTTCTCTGATGATGCGGTTGCCACTCTTTCTTCGGTTTCTTTTTGTTTCCTCTGATAGTGCAGCAGAGGATGGTGGGAACCTTTACAGTCGTTGACGGCGCATGGTCGGTACTTGCATCGGTGCCCTGGCATCCTTTTCTTTAAGCAGCGGAAGCACAAGTTAAACTCCTTGGCCACCTTCCATCGGTTGTCGGAATCGGCAGTCTTGAACTTCTTGCATTCCTTTTCTTCATGGCCGGTTGCTTCGCACAGGATGCATTTCTTGACAGGGCGGCGAACTTGATGCAGCTTGCTTTTGTCAGCTCGGTAGATTTTCGGTGATTTCTTTTCCTCGCGGCGATGGTCGGTATCGGTGTGCTGCCTTTCCTGTCTTCTTTCTTCTCTCGGTTCCACTCTTCTTTCGGTTATTTTGAACGTACGGTGATGTTCTCGGTGGCGGTTTGAACGGTTGAACGACGGTTTGCTGCCATATTTTGGAGAATCGCTGGAGCTGATCTTCTCCAATGGCGCATATTTCCCACACTTGCTGGCTTCCTTCTCGATGAACTGGCAGAACTTGACGAGGTCTGGTACATCTTCCGGTTGATCCTCTTCATAGTCGTACCATTTGGAGCGCAGCGGCGCGGTTAGCTTCTCTACCAACGTCCTCAGCACCTCGGTGTTGTATAGGTAGTGGTGACGCTTCAGGACTTGAAAAGTAGCCACGCTGTTCTGTACCTTGCATGAGAACAGGCACACTTCTTGCGGAGCGTCGGTGAGGCGCGGTAATTCTCGAAGAGCTTCTAACTCGGCGAGGGCGATTGCGTCCGGTCTCCCGAATCTGGTTTCAAGGATCTTCATGATTTCCTCCGGTTTTCCATTAGCGATGAGCAGACGGTTCACGGCTTCATGTGCTCTGCCTTTCAGGGATCGGCGCAATCTTGCGATATTTTCGACTTCGGTGAAGTGACCCTCGGTTTCATAGTAGGCAGCACGGTAGGCGAGCCAGTCTTGATACGCCCCGTTGAAGAAGGGCAGTTCCGCCAGGTATCGTGGAACTGCAGGCGGTTGAGCGGAGCGTGCTGCGAGGGCGATGGCTTCGGCGAGTTCTGTCAAGCCAACGCGGTCTTCATTCATCGGTTTCTCGGTTTTGGGTCTCCCCAACCTCGGTTCTTCGGTTTTCTGTCGAGGCTGGGCGGTCTTCGGCCGAGCGGCATGCGGCTGAGCATCAGCGGTGTTGCGATCCACGGTTCTTCGGTATTCATTGTACATGTCTTCCATGGAGTCGCATGGCTGGACTCGCGAATGGGCGTCAACCCATTGTCGAGTCCTCGGTTGCTCGTTGACAGATGCGGCGTCTTCGTCTTCGTCATCGTCGTCTTCGGTTTCGATACGACGGACTTCGGCTTGGGCGAGCTTTACTTCGGCTTCAGCGATCCGCTTGTAATGTTCGGCCATCTTTTTTGCATTCTCCAACTCGATTCTTGCAAGCTTCTCCATAGCCGCGGCGAGGCGCTTCTCGCGCTGCGATGCCTTGCTTGCTCCGGATCCTCGGGACATTACTTCTCCACGGTCCTCTTCTTGTGCCGGGGTCCGGTGTGCTGGCCCTGGGAGCGGCTGGTCGGTTAAAGCCACTCCACCCGTCGGCAGGTCGTCGGTGCTCTGTCGCGTCAGATAATCCAGGTCTTGGATTATCTCCTGGTGATCTCTCCCCGTTTTCGACCTTGTGATCGGCATTTTCGACACGGTTTCACGAAAGGTATACTATATACACGGTAACACTAGTACGCGGTTGCACTAATTGTTCAGAGTTTATTACACGGTTAACACTAAACAGTTTATTACAGTCAATCGGTTAATTTTTTGTCCGTACACACTGGCAACACTACGCGGAATGTCAAAAAGTTCACTTTTATTTACACGGCACGGTTCACTGTCTGTTCGAGATCCGGCTCGAAGGACCACTATGTACTGGATAGTGGGTGCTTGGCACAAACCCCCGGACTACCTAATGCGTAACACAAAATAATAAAACGGTTGGTTCTCGAAGAGACAGTATAATTTATTCGGTCGGTAAAATCGGTACAAAAAGTGGACTGTAATAACTAGTTCGATCACGGTGGAACAACACTATTGACAAAATCGATGGTAACGGTACAACACTACGAGCGGTAAGAAATTACTACAATATGGGTACAGCACTACAGTGACAGGTTAGAATACGCGGCACTTTTAAAACGATAGGTATTCGATTTCACACGGCTCACTATTAGCACTAACACTATTGCACTGTACTCGCGGTTAATTATTGTAGTCGGTTGTTTCTTCTCTTCAGTTTCGATCGCTCCGATTAGCTCGGCTGAACTGACTGAACTGACTTTTGGAACTGACTTGCTGGTTCGGGATGCGGCCGGTTTAAATACTAATTCCCGCGGAAACTTCCAGACCGCCATTCATTCTCGAAGTCTGATGACAGCTCTGGACGATATATCGATCCCTTTCGCACAGTCATCTCATCTACTTCCGGAAAGTTCGCTATTCACGGCGTATGTCGCTCATAGTCGGTCGGTCTCTATTTCCGGAAAGTTCGCCATTCATGTTCATATGTCGTTCCTTGTCACATAGTCTGTCGGTCTCTCTCTAGCTTCCGGAGAGTTTGCTTGACGTCTCGAACGATTGGCTGTCATCGAACTTTCTTGACGTTTCTACCAATAGCGTGATCGATGGGTTGCCAACAATCAGCGGTTGCGACGTTCGGATACATTTACGGTGTTCAATCGGTCGGTTTTAATGCGATGTCCGTGTTCGGATACATCTCTGTGTTTCGTCGCGAACATTCTGTATTCTTTATTATTAACTTTTACTTTAAAATTCACATCACTCAACTCTTATATTATATTTATATTTGTAAGTATCCTTATTTCTTACTCTGTTCTTATAGAACTTTTTTATATTTAGTTTTAATTACTATAAGTAATATAGAACAAGACGTATCAAAATTGTATAGAATTTGTCTATTGAAATTGAGCCTTACAATAATGCTTTAACTTGTAAATTGTACAAAAGTTGTTGTAAGTAATAACAAAAAATAAGAAGACAAGATCATAGCGGTAATGAATACTTACTATGTATGTATATGTCAGATTGAAATTTAAAATAAATTTTATTATTTTAAAATGTTTTATTTCCATTAGTGTCTATACAATACAAAATATGTAGGTACAGAAACCAGTACATGCGGTTGGACATTCGCACTACAAAATTCACCCCTACCGCTACGGAATACGGGCCAACATATCCAGCCGCATGTACTGTACTTACATTCAATTTACATACGATAGACTATTTTCAATAACACACAAAGAGAAAAGATTATGCTAGGTAAAGCCTGCCCCAAGAAATAAAAAACCTGTACCGGGGGCGCCACGTGTATATTTTTACGACTATGGCAACAAAATTTCCCTTATCAAATTAGTTCCATTGAAATTCCGCAATATGGCGAGGTTTTTTATTTCTCTGGTCGGGCTTTTACTTGAGTGGTTTAATCTCCTTACAAAATTGTGATAGGTAGGATACATTACATGGGCGTGGTGTATGTAATACAAACAACGCCACACAATATGAAGAAAGTGGCGTCCTCCTAAGGACCAGCGCACATCTGACGAGCCGTGGCGAAGATAAGAGCGGAGCGGTTACTAATTCCGTTCCGAATCCGAGAACGTTCATAAGCCCTTATTATTATTATTAGCCTTTGTTGTTATCAAAGAGATTTGAAGAGCCAGCTTCGCTTTGCGAAGCTGGCTCTTCAAATCTCTTTGGTTGTTATTGAGAAAAAATTAAAAGCTATCTTCTAATTAAAACTTTTCTTATTATAAACACAATATTTCAATAAATTTTTAGATCCGATTTATTCGGGTTTGTCTTTGCTTCAATATTTCCTTGTACATCTTTTGGGTCACGATTCCTTTCTCTGTCTTCCAAACGCGACATTCACTGGTATTCTTCAAATGATTTACTGCGACTGGAAAAAAAAAGTATTTTCTTGTGATTTTCTTACATACTTACTTACTTTTCCAATGCTACGCAGTATTTTTAAGTTCGTCAGATTTATCTAATAAATAACTTAAAAATACTGCGTAGCACGTACGTGGTCGACTGGTCAAAAGCTCGACTTACACAATAACATTTCACAATAAAAAAAACAAATTGTTTCGGCATACCCCACTTGGTTCCTCGTAGTATAGGACAGCTGCTCTCCTCAAGCAGTAGGTCCCATTCTCCCGAAGGTAGTCTGTTAGAATAGAACAATGCAGCCCCTTTCTTCGGAATCACGGTCAAGTTCAGGAGTGGGAACGTCGTGCCGCCTCCTAGCTCCACTTCTGACAACTTAAATAAAATAAAAAGATAATTAAAAAAATATATACAACCGCCTTCAAGGTTAGGACCTACACTAAAAAGTTAAAAATAAAATATAAATCTAGCTGAAAGCATAGAAATTTAATATGGCTATTAATATTCCTTATTTACATAAATTGTAACATCATATAAACATGTGTAGACATTGTTATACACTTCATCTTGGAGTCGGTGCCAGTTGAGGCTAGCTATTTAATCGGACCCACATCTGATCTCAAGCTCAGATCGTTGAATATAAAATATTAAAGGACGCGGTCAGAGTACTAGGTACTGAGCCCACTATAGATGACTGCTAGCAGTAGAAGTCTTTTGGTCGAAATGATGGTGATGATATTAGCTGGCACCGACTCCAAGATGAAGTGTATAACAATGTCTACACATGTTTATATGATGTTACAATTTATGTAAATAAGGAATATTAATAGCCATATTAAATTTCTATGCTTTCAGCTAGATTTATATTTTATTTTTAACTTTTTAGTGTAGGTCCTAACCTTGAAGGCGGTTGTATATATTTTTTTTAATTATCTTTTTATTTTACCCTTTTTAGTAAAAATTTACCATGACAAGTTACTCACACAAAACTTTAATTTGTTTGTTTAGTACATAATTAAGTATATGCAGATTTTCTCACTATGTTTCCTTTACAGTCTTACGTTAGAATTTTAAATTCTAAAACATTGCTATACTAAAACATTGTTCGATTGGACTGTAACCTAAGTTTTCCGAATGGCGAACAACTGACCAAACCACTACGATACCGACGACGACGCTCGCCCGTTTAGTTCACGGAAAAATTCTTAAGTTGTTATCTTCACTTGGGGTTTTCAAATCTTTAATCTATGACTAGTTCACAGAATATATGAACCAAAACCGCATATTTCTTGTTGTTTCAATTATAACAAAAGCAACGTAATGAGTGTGCTGTTGTTTTTTGAAGAGTTTTCGTTTTAGTCTTCTACTCCGCCATCAGGTGTAATCCAAATTTATATGAAACAATTTTGAGTACATGTTCTATCTATAAAACAAAAAAATATTGAAATCGATTGATTTGAAGCCGAGATATTGCCAAAACAATTTACCGATCGGGTATAACGGCATCGTCAATTGAGGAGTTATTTCCTCATAGCTACAAATTTAATCGTTCGATCTTAGTGAATTTTTTATGGGACCACCCTGCAAGTATACCTAGTCGATTAAAAAAATAATTTTGAAAATCGGTCCACAACTAGCGGAGATATCTTATAACAAACTCACAAAAAAAAACGTACGCGTCGAATTGAGAACCTCCTCCTTTTTTGGAGTCGGTTAAAAATACAACTATTTATTTGTCTTTAGGAAGTAAAAGCGGTTGTCCCTGCTACTAACTAGGTATGTCAAAAGCCTTCTCCTCTTCTCGTCCTGCAAAAGGGAATTCTGCGGACGATGCTGCTGTTTTCTTGCGCGGAAATCCACTGGCTGAAGTGGGAACCTTTCGGTACCTTGGCAGTCTAGTGCGTAGCGATAACCGTCTTGAGTCTGAAATATCTGCACGGATTGCTAAAGCTGCTGCGGCCTTTGGCGGACTGAGCAAACGGGTTTGGAAATCGCACGATCTGAAGCTTCACACCAAACTCGCTGTCTATAGGGCAATAATTCTACCTCTGTTGCTCTACGCCTCAGAGACCTGGTGTCTATATAAGGGAGACATTCGACGCCTAGACTTTTTTCATATGAAGTGTCTCCGGGCTATTCTTCGGCTAAAGTGGCAGGATCTTGTGCCGAACGCGGAAGTTTTACGTCGAACCAAAATGGTTGGAATGGAGTGCCTCTTGATGCAGGGTCAGCTGCGCTGGTGTGGACACCTTGTACGTATGGAGTCGTCTAGGCTGCCGAAACAGGTATTTTACTCTGAACTTAGTTCAGGTAAACGTAAGCCAGGCGGACAGTACCTGCGTTACAGGGATGTATTAAAGCGTCACTTGACTGCAATTGGCATATCTCCTGAGTCATGGGAGGAGCTTGCAACTCGGAGGTCGGTATGGCGAACTGATGTCAAAACGGGTTTAGAGAACTTTGAGCGCGCCCGTCTTGAAGAACTTGACTATAAACGCCAGATTCGGAAAACTCGACCCAAGCCCAACTACAGCTACACATACAATTCGAGCGGGTCTCTTTACTGTGCTACTTGCAATAGGATTTTTAAAACCAAGTTTGGTTTTGCTAGTCATGCTCGCGCTCATGCAAGAGCCCAGTCTAACATTGTCTAAGGGTGTCGCCGTCGTCGACGGATACGTCTGGGAGCACAGAACATTTAAATGTTCTGTGTCTGGGAGGACATCATCATGTCAAAAGCCTTAATAACTCTGATACTAAGGTTTGTGAGGTAAGTTGATCTCGAAACCCCTACGATAAGCAATTTTACGTAATTTTACTTAGATTAGCGAGATAGTTCAAATATCTAGATATTATATTTTTATACAGTATAATACACTAAATTAAAAAATTTAATAACCCCCGACAAAAAAACTGTTACTTGATCCTTTCAACAACTAGAAATGAGCTGATAATCTTCAAATGGCTGAAGATATTTTCTTGGATCATAGCTAAGAACACTCTCGATTGTGACACCTTGCAAACAAAAAAACTAGATCAAAATCCGCGCATCCGTTTAGGAGCTACGATGCCACAGACAGGCAGACACACACGTCAAACTTATAACACCCCTCTTTTTTGTCGGGGGTTAAAAAGCACATACTTACGTAAAATAAAACCGTTGCTGATATACCCTCTTTAGCCGCATTTAGTCTTTTCTGAAAAACAAAAACACTTTTTGAATACTGCGTATGTTTAAACACGAAAATTAAATTTTCTACACCTACATAAACAACGTTTGTTTGAGAAAAGAATATATTATTATTAGGTACTATCGACCCGCCCCTGCTCCGCACGGGAAAATGGTTATTATGTGTTATCCTTAAGTATATTATGTATGTATTATACATATAACCTTCCTCTTGAATCCCTCTTTCTACTAAAAAAACCGCATCAAAATCCGTTGCATAGTTTTAAAGATTTAAGCATACAAAGGGACATAGATGGGGACATAGGGACAGAGAAAGTGACTTTGTTTTATAATAAGTAGTGATAAGTCGTAGTAAGATAGACACTATAATACCACACAATACCTACGAAACAAGTTCATAACTAGGTACTCGTAAAGACCAAAATTTCTTAATTCTCTTATATATATAGACAGTAAACATATTTTATCACATTTATAGGACGTCAAACATCGGTATGAATAGCAGACGTTGATGCTGACAATGCTAGTACCGTGCTAGTACCGTATCTTTCACTATGTTTTCCGTATCAACGCGCCTCCCCTAGTCGCGTTGGTATATGATTACTCTGGGGTGGAGCCCTCCCCTCCCCCGCAAGTCCGGTGCAGCTTAATACGTCGTTCTTTTCAGACACAAGCATTGGTCAATTACAAAAAAAATACAAATAACTAGACACCGCTAGTACCGTATATTTGGAATCTAAACGTTCTCGGCGGAATCTTCCAACGCCGATGTTGATCACTTGGTTCCTCCATTGGTTCTGGCCGATGCCCGTGAGTTGTGCCACGCGTCGAGATGCGCGTGCGACCGCCTCCGACGCCTCACCGTCTACGGGGATGAACTCAGAGTTCTGGTATATATTCAGGTCGCGACGCGTTGAGTTCCTAAGCTGGTTAAAGAAACATAGAGAGTTATTTGCAGTCTTTTTAAAAAAGCAGGAAAGAACAGAACATGCTCTCCTGTGTAATTTCGTAGACGCATGCGCTGGCTTCTGTACCTACCTGGGAGTTGGTAAATGCTTTTATAGCCTCCACTTCTCTGTCGCTCAGAGCATCGTAGTACAAATACAGGTCAGGGTCGGTGTGGAGCTGCTCAGTCTTCAACGGCCCCAGCGTGAAGATCGGGTGCGGCCCGTGTGCGTAGTAACACAGACTAACAAACCAATATAATAATTAACTTATAATAGGATTTTTTCTCAGTATAATTTTATGTAACGTACAGTACTCTTGAGAGCACGAGCATTTATTTCCTTGATAATTAAATATTGACTATACGTACAGCCTTATTCAGAATTAGGTATCCACCCCAGCAAAAATCTATATAATACTCTGCAACTGCGCTGCCACCTAACTTCGCAATGAATTAGTTACAAAGTGTACGTGAGACGTGCTTAATGTACGTACATGTGTCGAAAAATCATGTACCTACTTCGTTAAAAACAGTAAAAATAATATTTACTGTGCCGCAACTGGGTAGCAATCACTGCAGCTGAAAATTCAAAAATGTATGTTCCAATTTTTTTATACTAATTTAAATATACGAGAAATATAAAAGTTACTTTTTACTGCTACTTGGTCCACCAGCAATGCAATATCCCAATGGTAAAGGCCGTACCTGTAAAAACAGTGATTTATTAGAATGAAGTAAAGTTAAAGTTAAAGTATATAGACAATTTCAATTTGTCGATTCTGAGAGTCGTCAAAAAGAGAAATTGAATGAAATACTAGTATGTCCGTTTTTTTTAAAGATGTAGCGAATGGTTATTAAACTAACAATTTGTACACCACAAAGCAGTGATTTATTGATGACAAAATTAGTAGCGTCGTAGCAGCTACGAGTATGCTACGCCGCCGTAGCAGGGGCCTACACTGTTTTAAGTTGTACGATTTCATGTCAAACTTGGAAGAAGAAAATCAAGAAGAATACTCCTTTTTTTGTCCGCTTATAATAATTCTAACTAAAAGAAGCTATTTTCGTCATTATTCTAAACCAACTAGGGACTTACTTCGCTTTTCTTGTCTACGTCACGTGAATGCATTCTTATGTGCTTTTCATACTCTATAGATTCAGATTCACTAGGACTCAAAGCAATCCGTTTCTTGGCCCATTCTATGTATTTCTTTAAGTGCCCTGTAAAAGAAATAACAGCATGTCATCAGCTCAAACGTATTATATTTAAGGGTCGCGACCCTAACTTGTATAGTAAAGGGAAAACTGAATTTATATGTCTGTTTTGTTATTAAACATTTGTAAAAATTTTGTAATTGTGTATATGCGAAAAACTCATAGATTTTTTATAAAATATTATTTTTTAAAGTTCCGTTCTTACCAAACCCTTGTGCGTATTTTACCATGAAAAAAATATCTGAATTTTGAATGTAGTCTGTTCAGTCAGTAAGGCGTAAAATTGTAACAGACAGACTTACTCTCATATTTTTAACATTAATAAAAATACGTGTACGACAGACCCAACTCATGGTACGCCATGCAGAGGTGGTCAATGACCTCGGTGGCACGCACTGGGCAGATGACACACTTGACGCCTTCCACCTTCCTGTATGCCTCCTCCAGCCAAGGTATGGCGTCCTGGTAACGCTTCTTCACGATCAAAAATTCACCAATAGAGTAGCAGTCGCTGGCTGTCATCGGAGTCCTGAGAAATATAAGTATTAATCTACTAACTTGCTGCTTACGTATCCTTGCATAAGAAGAAGTATATTATATCCAATTCCTTACTTGTATATCCTTAGCCCACCTCACAAACCCTGGTGTTGAGTCGAGGCTTCTGCCATGATTCATTCGTGTAACGACTATATCATACTAATATTATAAAGAGGAAAGTTAAGTCAAATAAAGTTAGTGCCAAATTCAGCAAAGCAAAAATGTGCGGTCTTTTTGAAGAAGAGCTCGTCGAAGAAATTCCTCAAGTGCGTTCGTCGCGTTATAATGTAATGAAGAAAATGCTGTTCTATAGGTATTGAATATCATAAAAAAAGGATTAGACTAAAGGTTTTAGGCTAACTTTGAAACCCAACGATAAGTAAGCAGTGAATGGAAACGAACTTACGTGGTTTCTGTGAAAACTTCTCCATTTGGGCTGAAAAAGACAACAAAATTACACACAAAGCTTTAGAGCTCCGTAGGTACTAGTTTCGGTTTGAAAAAAGCTTTCACATACCGGGTGGTGATATTGATAATGCCATTAGCCACCTGAGACACGTTGAGGTTGTATAAATTTAGCATGGTGGCCAGTGATAGAGCCGAGTGCATCAGATCTTCCTCTGTAGGGAAAGCTGCTGCAGGAATTACTAGTACTGAAAAACAAACGTACCTACACTAAGGCTTCCTAAGCATACTGTTAGACATTTTATACGAGTACCTAGTCTTCTGGAGCAAATTCATTTAGAAGGTCGGTATTTTCTGCGAATTCACCGTACCGTACCAGTTTTATTTCTTAATATTTCCTCAGCGTATGATAGGTCAGGTCCCAGTCGCTTGATGATCGTGTACGCATTGATGGGGTTGCCCAGGTAGTACGGGACGTCTTTAATCGCTATCTCGTACTCTATCTTAGCTCGCTCCAAATATCTGCACAAAACGGTAGAATTAAATAAATTGGTCACTCATTACTGACCATTATAGGCTATGCTCTGGATTAAAATATTTACATTTTATTTTAGTTAATTCATTATTTCATTGAATGTTAATGTTGTGGATGGATTTGAAAGTAATTCATACAGATATCGTGACCGCATGTCTATCTATACTATATATATCCTAAAATTGTATTACTACTTGACTTACTTCTCTAAAAAGTCTACCCTTTTCTTTTCAGCCCTCACATAGCTCCGCAAAGATTTGATAATTGCTTCTTCTGTTCTTAATAAATCTTCTAAATCTCTAGCAGGGCCGGAGCGCTCCGCTTCAGTTTGCAGAATCAGGGTCATCAAAAATACTAATAACGATATTAGCAAAAACTTCATCACTACTTTCAGCTTCTTTCAATGTAGTATGAAAGACCGCCACTGATGGTTTTATGCAGGTTTTATTATATTTGTATTCTTTTTAAATCAATTTTGTTTTTCTTTTTGGAGTAGGTATAGCAGAATTCGAGAAGAAGCTCTTTCGAATATGATGATGATTAAATCTATACTATTTTACACTCTTTACGATTATCACGAATAACTCAAGTTTATTCGAACCATTTGCCACACTGAAATATGTAGAAGTAATAGAACTGATTGGAAATTATTGCTTACAATACTTAAGATGATAATAGCCGGATGTGCGCACGGGCAGATGGTTCTGTTAATTCAGATTTCAGAGAAAGAGATGTCTACAATTCCATCTGATTGCGTATTTGGATTCTTCGTGCGATTGGTTACTTATAATTATGCCACAGATTTCATAATTCAGTATTCGTTTGTCCTCATGTCAGATAGGCACTTTTGTAATCACACTAATATTTTGAGCCTATTTTCACATGTTTGAAAAAAACTGGTTCTTCAATTGCGTTTACGTGATTTTACTAGTGTTCGAGTAGAATTTTGTGCCAGTTTTTGTTAATTTGCTTTCTTTATAAATATGGTGAACTGTATAAAATTATTATGCTTATTTTTAATCCTGTTTCCTTTATCTCAGACTCAGTTTTATAGCAGTGTAGCTGTAATGGAGATACTGTTAGGAACCCAACACAAGTTAATAACCCATATACAGAATTACCTGCGTTATATCACCGATGGGAAAAAGGCTCGCATTGTTGAAAAGTAAGTAAGTCGAAAGTTAATGTAATAAATTCAGTTCGTTAACAGCTTATTTATATGTTACCACTAAAGTACTCGAGCCTACCTTGAAATCAGGGTGAAAAGGCCTTAGTCGACCACGCTGGTCCAGTACGGGTTGGTCAGCTACACACTCAACCTTTAAATTACTTCGCAGGTATGTGCAGTTTCCTCATGATGTTTTTCTTCACCGTAAGAGCCTTGAATAAAAGTACATATGAATTCGAAAACACATTCAACGTTCTGAGGCTTGAACCCGGGAACTTCCGAATGGAAGTCAAGGGCCCTAGCCACATGGCCACCGACGCCGACGCTCTATCCTACTAATATTATAAACGCGAAAGTTTGTAAGTATGGATGTATGTATGATTGTTACTCTTTCACGCAAAAGCTACTGAATAGATTGTAATTAAACTTTACACTAATTATCACTAATATAGCTTATACATAAGAATAACACATAGGCTACTTTTTACCGCGGGAAAATACCTCATTCCCACGGGAAAAGCTGTTAGCGCGGGCGGAAAGCTAGTTATTAAAAATGTTGTATTTATAATATGAACTGCTTTGCTTATCGTGTGGATTTCGAGGTTTAACTGCCTCACAAACGCTGATGTCGAGATTATAAAACCGCCTTAGGCTTCCGACATGGCTCCTATTTTTTTTTTTCCTATAACGACTACACCCGCTGAAAGTAGCCGGGACCAACGGCTTTACTTGTCTTTCGAAGCACGGGATCCGGACAATCAGGAGATTCAACCTGCAATGTCTTACAAAGTGATATTTGTTCGGCGAGTTCCCACGATTCGTTTTGAACTGAACTCAAATTATTTGTGTCCAGGTTTCTATCCCGTTGTATAAAGGAGGATCAGCTGGCCAGGTGGAACGGGGAGCAATACCTGGGCAACCCCATCAACGCATACACGCTTATCCTGAGGCTGACCCGGGACATCACCTTCATTGAAAAAATACTCAATGAAACTACCGCTGGTCAGTGCCTGTTACTTTTGAGAGTTAAGTAGTAAAAGACAATATTTTAAGAAAAAACCTTAAGCAGCCAATTTTTACGTCTACTGCTGTAATTAATGAATATTGTATATTTTTTTTACTAATTTGTGTTTGTTATATTGAAATGTAAAAACTAATATTTCCAAGCAGTTAATGTTACATTATTAGAGCGAGAGCCCGGGTAGACACACTTTCGGCTTTCGGCTGTGCTTTCTATTATCACGGGAATAAAATGTGGAAAGAAATATGAAAGTACACCTTTACTACCTGCCACTGCCATTTCATAGTCGGAGATCTTTCTTACCTGTGTTAGCTAGCAAATAGAGAGACTTTCAGTCTTTATAAAATGAAGAAAGTCTAATGATCGCGAGCTCTTGGGCCTCCTCCTCCGCGTCGACATATTTAAATGGGTATGACTAAATAACCAAACAGACGTTATGAACTTTTTAATACGCAAAATTACATAGCTTATACATTTCTCAACTGTATATATACATTTTTATTTTGTGCTTCGAACGAGACGTCCGTTCGGGTAAACGGTTGATAAAGGATCTGGCCGTTGAGGGAAGTGGAAGTTTGCGAAATTGGACGTTGGGTGCCGGATTGGTTGGTACGACAAACTAGGCTCGGGGCCGTCAATATTATAGGAATAATGTGAATATTTGTTCCCAGGTATGAAGTACCAAGTAGACAATACTCTGGCCTACCCCCGTGAGGAAGACGTGGTAGGGGTGGTGGAAGGGCTGACCCGCCTTCAACTGCTCTACGACCTGGATGTCGCCCGGATGGCCAATGGGACACTCGCCACACCTTTTGCGTATGCTCTCATTTATGTTTAATTTTTAAACCCAGAAAAGATCCACGCTCTCGTACGAAATCAAACGTATAACACGGCACCGCGTCAACTATCAACTTATACATCCCATGGTTTGTTTCATATTAATCCGGACAAAAGTTCATTGAAACCTGCATACAATGCGCACATTTTTTGCAAACGATACAATAGAACTAAGAAATTATCGCAAAATACGTAATTTGGCACTGTGCCATTTTGAGATACGTTCGTGTATCTGTTACTATGTTTAATCAAAACCAGAAACTAACTTTAAGTACATCACTTAGTTAAGTCAGTTACCTACATCTTAATTTCTGACGAGTTCAAAAATTTGGCTGTCTTTTTTAGCCTTGCATTGCTTTATGTTAAGATTGTGAATTCTTGCTTGAAACAGAAATCTGTTGACTGGACCTGGCTTGGTTTGGTAGACGTAATGTTCTTACTATTTTAAAAGACTATTTCGGTTGAAATAGTAAAACTATTATATTCTTACATCAAATAAAATCAAAAACACCACCAATCACCTGTTTTTTTTTTACAGAACTAAGAGCCCAGTGTATACTGAAAAAGTGTGAGTATGTCTTAATTAGTTTTCAGAAGTTTAAATCGACAGTTCACAGGCTATTTGTATTAGGCGCCACTTGGCCAATATTGAGTTATCACTACATAGTATAAAACAAAGTCGCTTTCTCTGTCCCTATGTCCCTATGTCCCTATGTCCCTCCCTTTGTATTTATTATAATTTATAACAGTTGTCCCTGTGGCATTGAGAGATTTTCCCGCGGTGAAGGTAGCCTTGTGTTATTCAGCACCCGTAACCCGTAACATGCATTGCTATGATAAAAGTTGGTCGCGCGAGAAACCCGCCATATTGAAATATCCTCCAATAGGATAAGAGAATACGCACGACAAAATTATGTCTGTCACGCGTGGTCCGGGCATGCTAGAGAGGTTGCTGATGTATAAGCTACTGTTGTAAAGTATCATTTAAATAATATTCAGTAGTTTTTGCGAGAGAGAGTAACGAACGGATATCCATCCATCCATCCTCACAAACTATTTCGGATAAGTATAATATAGTAGATGTGGAATTCGGAATCGCAGTATTTTTACTAAAGCCTTACCAAAGAAATAAATAACCTGCTCTGGGGGCGCCACGTACGTATATTTTTACGACTATGGCAACAATTTCCCTTATAAAATTAGTTCCAATGAAATTCCGCAATATGGCGAGGTTTTTTATTTCTCTGGTCGGAATTTAGTTCTTGTACAGTCTCCTGCAAAGAAAGCGGACCCCCCTGTCGTAAGCGGCGGGTAGTCGCGCTTGCGACAAGGGGTCCGTTTTCTTTTCAGGAGACCGTACCAATATCAGTTTAAATTATGTATTTGTTAACAGCACACCAATGACGATGTGCGATTGCTTCGAACTTGGATTGGTGGAGTACGAGCATAACAATAGATCTAGGAACATATTGTGGATCAAGGAGGCCCTGCGCAGGTTCGAGCACGACTCCGAATGCCCAATCAGAAAGGTGGACCTGTACGACCGACTTATCGGCGACTACTTCCATATTGGTCTGTATAACTCTACCAAAGAGTATTTAACAATCAATTTCTTCCTTACTCTATGAACTCTGGGGTACCACAGACATAGTTCCGGGCGTACAATGAGCGTACACGTTCGGTTTTTTCAGAACGATATGCAGATTTAGCGCGCACATACCAAGCGAGTTGTATGACGTAGTATGCCGCGTAGGTGTACCTACTGAATTCCGTCCGGAAAAACTAAATTTTATAAATAAAAAAATTAAATAATAAAAACTGTTCACATCGCGATTATCACGTCATTGTGTAGACTTGGATAAACAATCTTCACTATTCTAGCTTAACCGATTAAGGACTTTTTACCCTAAATTCATTGCGTTGGTTCGAGCCCCTCGGTAAGAACATATAATTAGCTGCTGATAACAATCATGGTTTTAGTCTAAAGCTAACACAGTTATTTATTCTCTCTTAAATAGTATTCTACTATTAAGAGACCCCTACACTAGCGTCTTTTGAGCGTAGAGACGTCGCGCCAGCAAGCAGCGCTGGCCATCACGCATACAAACTTAGGCTGCAGCAAGCAAGGCGAGTGAAACAAAAGAATGTTGTGCATTGAATGTTGTAGACGTTAGCACGACGACGACGCGACAACGCGCAACGCTAGAAAGGCGCTCATCTCTAAGTGAGAAGTTTTACCAAAAAAAATCCATTGTTTTTATTTCAGGTGATTATAATAAGACGGTGTACTGGATGGAAAGGCGTGTCGACGCCAGCCCTGACCACCCCCGTATTGCAGAATATATACAAACCATAGAGGCGCTAAGAAGAAATGCTACTAATATGGACAAGACCGTAAATTGAATTCTTCTTTATATAGTAAATTATAAACGCGTAAAAAATATATTTTTCTTAAAGAGATGGTTATTATAATATTTTAGGCATTGAGGTATTATACATATTACGTGCAAGTACCAGAGCAGACATCTCAAAAACATTCTATGCGCCAACACGGCGGCGCGGCAGCGGCACGGGCGGAATGAACGGCTATTTTTTTTATTAAACTTTGCTTGTATTTCAAACAAAGGTACGACGGATCAAGCTTCACCGGACTTGAAAGGAATTCACGGCGAGAAGAAAAACAAAACACTAACGCCATAGAAGTTGGAGCTCATAAACTTCAATTCAAATGATAACAGTGCGGTTCGCGGGTTTCCTTTTTATGTACGCGCTAGGACAATAGTAGTTTAATATGATATAGGTAGGTAGGTATATATTTAACTAAATCAGGTCGATATCTGTATTTAACAGATACAAATTATGTATGTATATAGACCTTACAGCTAGTCATCAAATTATTTCTTCAACTGCCTAAATACAAAGCCCAACTTATTTATTATAATATTATTTTCATGTCCACAGTCACCGTATCGCAATAAACAAAATAGCAGGGATTGGGACTCCTTTCCAGCAATGTGTCTCAAGCGATACTACAGCCGAAATGCAAGGTAAATATGCCTTCTTCTTATTCGTGTAGGTAATTAGGTCATTAACCGACAAGTAAATTAATTACTCTGGCATCGAAATTAGGCGAATATTCAATGGGTATAGACCAAACGTTCAGCCAAACGTTAAAAAATAGGACAGCTTTGATGTCGAAAAATGTTTTCGTTTCCTTCAAAATAAAAACCTTTTTTAAATGTATTTAACCGAATATTAACGTGTGTGTCGTTTCAAAATGCAAACGGAACTACACACACACACACACGCAATATTTATACTTACTTTTTTTTTATTGACCTATGCTTGAGTCGAAAAAGTACGAAGCTTCACCGGACTTGAAATTATACGTAATGCTGTAGACGGAATGCGTCCAGTTAGGACGTTACTTTATATTTATCAATTTTATCATAGAAGTTCCCCGAATACCCGTCCAGCTGTTGCCAATGTGTCATGTCTCTACAGGGTATTGCCCACGCTGGCCCAGTGCGGGTTATCAACTACACACACAACCTTTGAATTACTTCGCAAGTGTGTGCAAGTTTCCTCACAATGTATTCCTTCGCCATAAGAGCGCAAAAAAAACGTTCTTATGAATTCGAAAATCGAAAACACATTGGTACGTGCCGAGGCTCGAAACCGCGAACTTCTGAATGGAAGTCAACGGCCCTAGCCACTTGGCCATCGACGCTCTTACCACAGATTGTAAATACATAAATTACAACCTGTGATTACAACCAAACGTACTATTACCAGCTTGACCTGCTACTACGCGCACGGTCCACACCGGTTCCTCTACCTGGCTCCCATGAAGACTGAACTACTGCATTCCTCGCCGCTCATCCTGTTGTTCCATGACGTCATCACCGATGATGAAATACTGGCCGTTAAAAAGCTGGCCACACCAAGGGTCAGTTCGTTTTTTGATAATTAAGTAATAGAAATCAACTTGACACTGGCACAAAAGTTATACGCGATGAATTTTAATAAGTATGAGCCGACTGGTGACTTGATTATAATATACTAAGTATATTAAAAATTATCGCGCCTAAGCAGAAATATAAAAATTCATTGCTTTATTGCGGAATTTCAGAGGCACTAATTTTGTTGCCAAAAACATAAAAAAACTTGTGGCGCCCCAGAGAGCACCGAGAGCAGGTTTTTTATATTTCTAGTCAGGCATTACGTTCGTTTATATCACAGTAAAACTGTGTTTATATGCCTTAACAGCTGAATGGATTGCTACAAAAATTTTACACAAAAAAATTGAGGTTTTACAATAAGGAAATACCATAATCCACATAAAAAATATATTTGTGGAATCATTTGGCGAAAGGCCAATTTATTACTTACGCCAGTTTGTTTATTTAACCCAAAATAATCCATATGCACAGTTTGAACAAGGAAAAGCGGTTACTGAAAAGGGTCCCTCAGTAGTGGACTACTGCATCCACCAAGTGGCGTGGCTGCACGACGAGTGGTTACAAGCCACTGTTCGTGTGCGCACGCGCATCTCCCAGCTCAGCGGGCTTCAGCTTAATTCTGGCGACGACCTGCAGGTGGCTAACTACGGCACTGGAGGGTATTACGGGGCCCACTATGATTTTATCCAGGTGAGGGAATACTGAGAACGTTGGTAGCCAGTGGCTAGAACCGTTGACTTTCATTCAGAATTTCGCGTGTTCAAGCATCGGCACCATGGTCTAAAAAAACAAGGTCTAACAATCAGACTGTCAAACTTGACACAAGCCTACGTCATCTGCTGTTCATCCTTGTCGAATGCGTATTATTCGACAAGGATAAACAGCAGATGACGTAGGCTTGTGTCAAGTTACGTGGTCTTCTTGTTAGACCTTGTTTTCTTAGACCATGATCGGCACGTACCAATGTGTTTACAATTCTGGTATTTATATGTACGCGTTTATTCTATGTATATGGTTAGCGAAAGACATCGTGAGGAACCCAGCGTACATCTGCGAAAGTAATTCAAAGGTTGTGTGTGAAGTTCACCCTGGGCCAGCATGGTCGACTTATGGCACAGATAATAATAACACTAGTTACACTTAGGCCTATGCAGCCAGATTTAAGTGTAGGCTCGAGTACCTCGATGGGTAAGTGAATACTCATGTCTCATCTTCTTATAATTCTTCCTTTTTTGTAAGAAGGTAATTTTCTTAGAGTATAAATATTTTTCAGCCCAACTTATCAACGTCAGACAGCAAGAGACTAGCCACTGCACTCATCCATGTAAGCATCTGTGTATAATTATAATAGCATCGTAAGTACTTAGATCATATCAGGAGGTCATACAGAGGACGGAACACAGAACAGAATGGCGTAGACTCCACCAACAAGAGCACGGCTTTTAAAGCTGCTGAGTTCAGACTACGCTACAATATATTAGCATAGCTCATAGCACAACAATATCGCGCACCATACATTGTTATGGATACGTTCACACTGTACTGTACTAAAGCCTGACCAAAGAAATAAGAAACCTGCTCTGTGGGCGCCACGTGTATGTTTTTACGACTATGGCAACAATTTCCCTTATAAAATTAGTTCCATTGAAATTCCGCAATATGGCGAGGTGTCATATTTCTTTGGTCGGGCTTTATATATTATTGGCTTACTAGCAAAAATCCTTTCATTGCTATATTATATAGTACAATATATAGCGTAGCCTGAACTCAGCTTAATTGTGAAGAAGAAAAAGTACTTACGAAGGAAGGAGATAAAAAGGAGAATCTCACGCCTGTGGAGTTTCTTCCGGTGAGTTCTTCTCCACAGAAAACAGCCTAATTTCTGAATTTGCCCCAAAAAAAATCGAACTGACTTAACTAAGCGATGTAAATATCCTAAAATTAAAAATAAATACTTTGACTTTCACTTTGACTTCAATTCAATATAATGCCAATTGTAGAACTCTTAATTTATTTCCTCTGCAGTTAGAAGAGGTGGAAGAAGGCGGAGCTACAGTGTTCACCAAGCTAGGTCTGACGGTGTTTCCAGTGAAGAGGGCAGCCCTGTTCTGGTGGAACCTGGATCGGACTGGTTATGGAGACTTCGCCACGCAGCACGCCGTGTGTCCCATGCTCCGGGGATCCCGATGGGGTGAGTGCCTTCACTGCCACTTATCCTACTAATATCCTACTAATTATTATAAATGCGAGAGTTTGTGAGGGTGGATATATGGATGAAAAAAAATTATTCATCAAAGTTATCTTTTCGATTTTTTTATTTTATTTCGATAGACAAATGTGGGAACATTAAAATATTACTGTAATACCTAAACTAAGAATTAAATTATTTGAACTTGTATCTTAGGCACCATAAACTATGGTCATAAATACATTAAGATTAATATTATTATTCGGTGTAAAATGTAAATTAAAATATAAAAAGCAGTTTACTAAATAACTATCGATGGATGGATGGATGGATGGATTGATGTATGGATGCAAAGAGATTTGAAGAGCCAGCTTGCGAAGCTGGCTCTTCAAATCTCTTTGTATGGATGGATGGATGTTTGTTACTCTTTAACGCAAAAATTACTCAATTCAATATAAATATGTGGGACACTCACACATGGCTATCTGACCCCAAACTAGGTAGAGCCTGTACTATAGGTGTCAGATAGCTGTCTATATCTATCAGCTCAGGGCCATAGCTAGGGGGGGGGGGCATTGTGGGGCAATGCCCTACCTTAAAATCACGATGCCCTACCTTAAAAATACCAAAAAATAAGAAATATATTTTTTTATAATTAAATTGTTTGTTTGAGATAAAAAAGAATCTAGAGGTCAATGATATACATGGTAATTGATTTAGTAGCCTATGCATCGAGGGCAGATCAATTATGGTATATTTTTTACTTCCGCCCTACCTGTACTGTAACCAATGCTGCCCTACCTCAAATTCGACTCTAGCTACAGCCCTGTATCAGCTGATATACATACATATATATATATATATTTACAAATATACAATAAAT
The DNA here is from genome assembly GCA_948473455.1 of Teleiodes luculella. Taxonomy (NCBI): domain Eukaryota; kingdom Metazoa; phylum Arthropoda; class Insecta; order Lepidoptera; family Gelechiidae; genus Teleiodes; species Teleiodes luculella. Next base: position 11,760,830 of record OX419587.1, read on the forward strand.
AAACAATATCCCGACACGGGATATTAACACACAAATGTTTGTCCTGGGCGGGATTCGAACCCGCGACCTTGTGCTTCGTAGGCAGACGTACTACCAACTAGTCTACGAGGCCGTCGATTGGTTTTAATCATGAAGGAAGAAAAAATTTTACGCGCCCACCCCTCTTAGCGGCCGCATTGGTTTCGATACAAAATAGGCATGATTACTACTCCATATGGGCACGTAAATTTTTTTTCCTTCATGGTTTTAATGAAATTTTACAATAATTTAGATATAACACATTGGCTACCTTTTAATTAAGCTAAGAAAGTTACATTTGAATATTTTTCTGAATTGTTTCAGTGCTCACCAGGTGGATTTCCTCATCAGGTCAAGAGCTCGTTAAGCCCTGCCCAGCCCCATCGGAAGATGGAATATACACCACAAGTTCGCTATGAGATGAAACTTATAAAAATAATATGAATAATACAAACAAACAAAAAAAAATTTCTTTTTATTTCTACTTAAATTATTTATTCCTACTAATTACATAAACACAGAAGTATACATTACTAACTTATATGCGACTAGCTTCCCGCCGCGGCTCCGCACGCGTTAATAGTTTATCCCGTGGGAATGAGGAATTTTCCCGCGGTAAAAGTTAGCCTATGTTCTTCCGCAAGGTCTATTTTATCTTTGTGCCAACACCGCCCGCTTTAACATTTTTTTTTCCCGTGGGAATGAGAAAATTTCCCGCGGTAAATTGTAGCGTATGTTCTTTCCTAAGGTCTATTCAAACTTTGTGCCAAGGTTCACCAAAATCGGTTCAGTACTTTTGGAGTATTTTCAATTATTAGGAATGTTTTACGTATTTTTTTCACACCTTGGGTTACATTATTGAAGTTTTAGTAAGGATCCCTAATTTTTTGAAAATAAAATATAGCCTATGTTACTCAGGGTGAATGTAGCTTCCCAACAGTGAAAGAATTTTTGAAATCGGTTCAGTAGTTTCGGAGCCTATTCGATGCAAACAAACAAAAAAACAAACAAACAAAAAAACAAACAAACAAAAAAACAATCAAACCTTTCCTCTTTATAATATTAGTATAGATTTATAGTCAATATGGAGTGAAAAAGTTGGTAAAATCAAAAATAACATTTCAATAATATGGTTGTAGTTAATTTTTACTCCTGTTAAATATATTTATGTGATAAAATGATAATGCAGTTCTGTCAAAACAAACATATTGGAACTAAACATTCTATGAACCGTTTTCAATCAATTAAGTTTCGGTTAAAGAAAAACGGAAGTACGAAATGTTACCACAAACTATACTCGTTTATCCCTTACCGAGCTGTCAAAATATCATGAGAAGCCCGCCATATTGAAATATCCTCCAATAGGATAACACGATAACAGTATATGTGTAACTAGTATTATGTTATCTGTGTTATATTCGCACGACAAAAGGGTTATTATACGGGGGATGGATTTAAATTTTGTGATAAAAATAATGCCAGTAATTTTTAAATAAATAACGTCACACTTCGTCACGCTTCTTTTGTTCGCTACTAATTAAAATAAGCAGTTCATAAATAAAAGTATAATATACATTGTTTAACTATTGAAAATGATGAACAAGTAAATATCAGAACAGAATAAAATACTAATTAAGACTTTGAAGTGGTTAAAAATACAATTGCGGGAAAAAAATAACAATAAATTACGCCATATAAACATAAATAAGGATTTATAGAATTAAACCACATTAAACAATATAAATAATAAGTATGGAAATTTTTACTAAATATTAATAAGTGAAGTATATTTTTTCCCTCCCTATAATTTACTATATAAAGTGAGGATAAATAATTCTGTATCATTGTAAGAGGTTACAAGCTTCTATACAATGGCAACGCATGGTAAATACGTTTTGTGCCTAGTCCTAACCATACAGTTCGGCTGCGCGCTTGGGGGGAGTGGTAAGTTATTTTTGACTTTACATTTAATGATCTTAGCGTCTGTTTTAGGTCTTAAAGTAACTTAACCAAAAAAATATGTCCCCATATATGCATAATTATGTACTCATATATGTCCCCACCGAGTGGCTAGAGCCTACCTAAATCAGGGTGTAAGAGCTTTAGTCGGCCGAGTGCAAGTTGTTTGACGTCACACAACATTTGAATTTCTTCGCAGGTGTTCGGCTTCCTGTATAGTAAAAATTTTTTTTTTTTTTTCAGATCAGAGTACCATCCAGAATATATTCCCAACGTTGATCTACAAAACTCTGCCTGTTAGAGAAATTACGAGAATAAAAATTGCCGTACCAGAAGGCATAACAAACCAAACTGTTGTATTGTATGGACTAAGTGGTATTATTGCACAATTCACAAAAGATTTCACGAGAGATTACGCTGTCTTTGAAGTAGTGTCAACTAAACCTCATGTTTATTTCAACAACAACAATATTCTTTATGCGTATATTAAGGTCTTGGACCAGGACGGTACAGTCAAGTATGAAAGGAAAATTAATGGTCTCGGGGAAACTCTAACACGTGACACATTTTCTCTCAAACCTGAAGATACGATAGAAATCTTTCATAAAGAAATGTGGAGAAACAAAGGTATTGGTCTCGATATCAGTAAAATAACACTGCTAAATACATACCACGTAACTAAGTACGGCCTGCAAAACCGGGCTGTGAATAAAGATCCCCAAATAACCTTCGCTTTGAAAGTTTATGATTATGGTCAGTTTATCTCATTTAACGAAACACTAAACATTACGCCAATATTACAGTCTCCCGAAAAACAAGGATATATTAATCTTGTTTTGTTATTAGAGGAAAAATATCATAAGGCTTTTATACCAACTGTTGAACAGTTTTGTAATTGTTCGTATGTTAAACTTATTGATAACATCAAAGAAAAACATTTATTTAACTTCTTAGATGAAAATAATTATAAGTTTGCTAGCAAAGTCTCTAATATGGTGGCAAAAGAGTACATGCCGCTAGGAATGAAGAACCAAACAATTTTCTTCAAGGGATTGAACGGCAATATAGCAAAATTTACCAAAGATTTTACCGCAGATAATGCTGTTTTCGAAATATATGCAACTGAACCACATGTTTATTTCAAAAGCTATCTCTATATGTACATCAAGGTATTGGACCAGGAGGGCGCAACCAAATATGAAAAAAGACTAAAAGGAATTGGTGAAAATATGATATCCGATGTATTCTCCGTCGAACTTAATGATAAGATCGAAGTCTTTCACAGAGAGATGTGGAGAGTCCACAGTGATGACGTTGAAATAAATAATAGTACTAACTTAAACACATATCTTGTAACAGAATATGGGTTACAGAATTTGGTTTTAAAAACCAATTTACAAAAGAAGCTAGCTTCAAGAATTTTCAACTTCGGCCAGTCTATTTTAAAAGATGAGTCCCTTATTGCTTTGCCCATGGAACTGTCACCCGATAAACAAGGATTTGTAAATCTAGTCATGTTATTGGAAGAGCAAGAACGCGAATATCTTGTGCCTTTGGTTGAAAGTTTGTGCAATTGTTCATACTATACTGATTTACCTAATATTAAATATGATGATGATTACTACATAGACATTAGGTATCATTAGGTTTAGCTTAGATACTTATTTTATAATTATAATTCACTTTCAGATTGTTTCACTTATTCCATAATATTCCGTGCTTGTATTTTCCTATATAGTATCATATTCATACCGCATAAAATTATTTTTTGTCCATACATATATGGGCCTATATTGTAGGTAGGTATAAGTTAGTATAGTGATTAAAAAAATATATATATTTTATTTAGAACAATTGTTTCTTTCTGTGTCAATGTAACGACAATTTTGAAACTTTCCTATTGATTAATGATTTTATTAATGTAAGTAGGAAATGTACCTATGTAATGTCTTTAATAAATAAAAAGATATTCTCTAATTATAAATGTGCATTTAGTTTTATTTTATTAGATTATCAATAATTTTATTGCAAAAAAATACATGCTATGTTCTCTCTGTTCTGTCTGTAGGATTGCTGGCAAATATTTAGGAAACATAAATCATTTCACCAAATGGTAGGTATACTCCACGCCGTAATTGTGTCAATTGAAGTAGTTTAATTCAATAGTATGAATCTTCTCTTACATATAAATCAACGCGGCGCCCTCGCCAAGCTGTTATAAAGAATAGTACTCTGACTTCATTTTGTCCGTCTTTTCTTAACTTTATGTCTTCTTGCTCGCAGTTGGCAGCAATTTTCAACTTGTTTAACTCAACTAAACCAGAAAAGTGTTTCTGGATTTTCGAATCTACTTATTGTTTCAGTTCAGGAAATGGTACATCTTCGATTTCTCTTGATGTAAACTTGTCTGTGCATGGCTTATTTAGTTCTTGATTTTCAGCACTAATCCATCTAGTAACCACTGTAAGAAAATATTATTCACTATATATTTTTTTAACATTATTTCGCCATGGTATATAAGAACTCTCCCATAGATCATTATGTTACGAAACTGATAATATCGAGACTGGTATTTTTTAATTTCTTTAAACTAATCGAGTTATAAATTAGAATAAGGAATATTATGAGACACATATAGATAAAAAAAATTGTGAGCCGTCATGGGACTCCTGGCAGATGTGAAAAATCGAAATTATTTAGTACAAGTCATACGCAAAAAATAACAGATTAGGCGCCGACAATCAGTTTAACCAGCGAAGCGCGAGTTTCTTGCTCTTAGGCTTAACCAAGAAGGATGTTACAAGTAATATACTACCTCGGGTTTAACCACTCGCCTATAGATGTTTAACATCAAAATTGTGTCACAGCACACGAAAAGTACAAAAGAAGAATTCGTCAACTTGGTCTACTATTGTATCTACTAAAGTAATTCTACTGTATTGCACTGTACTCTGAACAAGGTAACGACTCAGCTAAAATGTCTAACTCCAGTAAGACAGACGGAGTTTTTCAGTCGCATCTTTTGATTCTCGTTAACCGAGATGAGCAGAGCGAAACATACATACCAATGAAAATTAAACATACATACTAGAAGAAAACATTATAACAAAACGTACCCCATTTGGATCCCCGCAGCACAGGGCAGGCTCCGTGGCAGGTGGTATAGTCGATCGCCAGTGACGGGTGCATGTTGTTCCAGAACAATGCTGCCCCCTTCACTGGGAAAACCGTCAGACCCAAAACTGGGAACACTGTGGCGCCACCTTGCTCCACATCTGACATCTGGCAAAATAACTAGTTTTAAAACATATAATAGAACCTTGAACGGAATATTATTTCATTTATTTGATTGGAAGCATAAAATACTAAAATAACAACAAAAACTATCCATAAGATTTTTTTTAGTTTGTACACTTTTTGTAGCAAATCAAGTTCGCAGAACTTACAGGGGAAGGGAAGAAGATCTAAATCCTTAAGATTCTCCTACTGCATTTTTTGTTATCACACGACCTCACTCTCGGACCCCTAACATACCCCTAACTAGTTAAATATTCGGATAGACAAGCCTTTAAGGAAACTACTACAAGCTATGAAAGTGCTACGAAATTGCTACGAGCTGCACTAAAACTGAAAAATCTAAAATACCTACGGTTTAAACAAGATTTGAATTAATTTCCCTACATTTTATTTCATTTTATAACTATACAATACATACAGTATTGATTGTAACAATACTTACATAGAAAAGCACTGTAGCGAGCCGATAAAACTGCTTTGATATCGCAATCATATCATTTAAATTTTCCTCCGTCTGCAAATAAATTGAATAATTATAATTTACATTATAACATTTCAACAAGAATTTTTATAGTCATAATAATTAATCATCACCCTCCGTCCACTGCTTAGTCCGGTTCGCGCCAGTAGTAAATGAAAAAATTCTATCTGTCACGAACATTTTTAGATTTTCGCGGTTGTTAACTGCACTGACACACATTTTCACGGGTTTTCTCCACGATTTCGTTTTAAATTGAGCTTACCGATATTTCGACCGAGTTACATCGACCATGGTCTCGGCAGCAGTTCTGCTGAAATCGTGGAGAAAACCCGTGAAAATGTGTGTTAGTTCTATCTGTCACTCCTGTAAATGGCAATTACTCCTACGGTTGGATTCGTCTTCTTTTTTTCCTTTCCTTTAGTATTATAAAGTAACTTAAGAAATAAAATATCACAAATCAAACATAACTTACAAACACATTTTGATTTACAAATTGACGCCATTCGAAAGCATTGTCATTTGAGAGTTTGGTCTGAAAATAAAAAAATTAATTAAAAATGTAGGTATTACTAATATATCGTATACCAACCTTTACCAGTCTTTAAATAAAAGAAATAAAAACGTAAATACATAATTTCTCTGTGCTTCAACCCCGGATCGCTGAATGATCTGTTCATAAAATGTACAAATATACTACTTTTTCAGTAAGTGTTTCATCAACAAACAGTTCACGCGAATCACACCTTCATGCGAATCACAAATTACACGGCACGCCATATTGTTGGTTTACCTTGGTATTCTTTCTAATTTGAAGACTGGTTTATAATCCTAGCAACTGCGACCTCTAACCTGTTAGGGGATTAGGTGATACTTGCCTCTAAAGAACGGTGCCTTAAGCATCTTGGGTCCAAGCCCAGTGAGATTTGGTTCGTCAACATCGCGACACAGCATCATCATTTCAGCCGAAAGATGTCTACTACTTGACAAAGGCCTTCCCCACGATACAAGCAGAAGTTAGAAAATAAAGAAGGCTTGCTTCAGCAGAATACTTTATCCGTGGCAATGTGGAATAACGTACAAGTACTAGAGAAGACACCGCGAATACAACTTGGCGGCGAGAAGAAAGACAAAAGACAAACTATGCGCGGTTCACAGGTGTTGTTTCTACTAGGTGTAGCTCTATGATCTGTGGCTACTTTATGTTTAAGTCTTACCATGCTATCAACATGTGTGACATAGAACCCGCCCACGCCGTAGTTGCTTACGGACATCATCTCCACCGGGGCTGCCAGACCCCCCGTGAAGTCAGACATTCGCTGTCCCACTTGCTCTAGGCCAGCTGTCTCGTTCTCTCGTATCTGCATGCCCTTGCAAAAGCGATAGGCCATTGACTCGGTTATATCTAACTGAAAAAAAAAACTCTTTTTAACTCTATCTCTGTAGTCCATCTCTTCTGTAGACTTTGTAAATAAAGCAATATGCATTTGTCCAGGATTCATCGTATAATAATATACTGGGCCTTGTATTTTCCTAATAGTCATCAAACTTTGACACTGAATTCTGAAATCTGGCTATCCTACTCGCACGTGCAGTAATTTATGTATTTTGGTCTTTGTCTATAGCTGGTGACGCTGGTGGCCCAGGTCTTGCAGTAGCATGCTTATGGAATGTTAATAAGAAGGGACGTCAAATTCAAATTAATTAATAATCTTCAAAACGGTATTCTTATTTTCCGTTGACTTTAGTAACCTGAGGAAGTGCTCTTCGTTTAATGATGTCAATTTCCTTGTCACTGATGACGTCATGGAAGAGGATTATATCAGGCTTCGAGTAAAGCAGTTCAGCTTTAAACGGCGCTAACCTCGTGAAGGGGTGGCGCCCTTTGTCATACCAGCATTTCAACCTGGAAAGACAATTTTAGGTCAAGTAAAATAAAACCATGAGGCCACATGAGGCACATGTTATCTTTGGAAGGAAATATACCTTTTCTAGCGAATTTATATGCATTTCAATCCTGAAATTATAGGTGGTCACACGAAACAGCTTACAATTTCAAATTAAATAACATTTTCAATTAAATTCAATAGTTGCTAATTAATAGCTAATCCTAACCAGCACTGGCTGAACCTCATTGGCGCACATCCAGCTTCAGCCTTTCGTCCTTTGTTGTTGTTGTTGTTATGTTGTTGTTATTGTTATATCTTTGTTGTAATTGTTATAAATGTTGCATTTGTACAAACTTCTGTTATATAAGTGGTTCTATTTAGGCAAAAGTGACCCTTTTATTTTCTAATCCAGAGTAGGTTTTGACGACTGTATAGGTACTGTCTACTGTCTACACTTACTTGATAGACACTTCGCTTGGAGGCTTCACCTCTCCCCGACACAGCAGTTTGAACACGTGACGGTCCAACCCTTCCACGCATGGGGTTAACTCTTTCCTCGGCTCTATTACTATGTTTTCTATTACGTTTGCAGGCTGTAAAATAAGCAAGTTTTCCTAAATAAGTCCCACAGATATACCTATCCCTATATATTACTGACCTACTGCTGTTGGTTTGCCTCGTTGTATATAGGATATAGGATGCAGTGGTTCCTAGAAGCATACTGACTAGACTACTTAGAAAATATATAATTTATATTGGCGCTTGGTGAAACTCCATTGTAGTCATTATTATTAAAACGAGTACCTACAAGAGTTATAATAATAATGATTAGAAAATATATAGTTAAAAGATGCAACTCTTGTGGAGTTTTTTCGGCGAACTCTTCTCCACAAAAGACAGTACATGTGTTGTTTAACTACATGTGAATTAATTATTGTCCAAAAGTTGATAATAATTTTATTTTAAACTAGCGACCCGCCCCGGCTCCGCACGGGAAAATGGTTATTGTGGATTATTCTAAAGTATATTATGCATGTATTATACATATAAACCTTCCTCTTGAATCCCTCTATCTATTAAAAAAAACCGCATCAAAATCCGTTGCGTAGTTTTAAAGATTTAAGCGTACAAAGGGAGGGACATAGGGACATAGGGACAGAGAAAGCGACTTTGTTTTATACTATGTAGTGATTTTCACAAAATGTTACTATCCAACCTTTGTCTCATTTGTAATGCTGTTACGAAGTTCATTTTCAAGTTTCCTGATTTTTTGTCTAAGATTTCTGCCGTTGTAATTTGGTCTCATATCCAACAATTTGTGTGCCCACTTTATATAATTCTCCGTGTCGCCTGAAATTTTTATTACATACAATACAATAAATCGTTATTGAACAGTTGAATAAAAAATATATAATATGAATTTTCTTCCTTTATCCTTAATAGAATAAATATTTTATCCTACAAAAAAATACGTAATATTTGGTCTACTAAAGTAGCTTAAACATGTATGATGTTTTGCGACGAACGTTTATATGCGAAAAGATATTTCAACGAGTTATGTGAATAACGTCTTACCTAAAGCTTCGTAACACTCGCAGATACCATTAACGAGGTCGAACTTGTTAAAACCATAGTCAAATCCACCTCTTGTAAATATCCGCAGCGCCTCGAGCAACCACAACAAACGTACTTTTGGAGATATGCGCTTTTTCTCCCCTTTTGCTATAGCGCTGACCTCAAAACAATCGCTCGCTGTCATTGGTAAACTGAAAATGGACTCACTTGTTTTTGTGTGAACAAGAATTTTATTAAGCGATTTTATACGATACCATCTGTGTAATCTTAGCTCCGAATTCACCACCAAGCATAACGGTTGGTTAGTGTTTTTAAACGGCCATTTGACGCGTTGGTACGTATGACTTCTTTAGAAGTAGAGCAATCCGCTCCCCCGCAAGTCCGGTAAAGCTTGATTCGTCGTACTTTTTCGATTTAAGCATACCTACCTAGGTTAATAAAAAAAAGGCATTTGGCATTAATTTTAATGTATGAAAATCAAATGTCGGATGTTGTAACTACTACCGTACAACATAATATCCTTGGCTTGAACATGGTTATGTTTGTTAGTCATAAATAATACCGATTTCTGTCAAAAATTGTATTGCTTCTAAATGGTATGATTAATAATAATAATAATTAATTTATATTTCATGCATAACGTGTTGAAAACTATTGTGTAATAAATATGTACTTACAAATATTCTTTAATTATTTCACCGCTCTCACTGAAAGAATAATATAAGATTAGTATTTTTTTGCCAAAAACACACTTTAATTTGACAAAAAATTAAAAAAGTTTCACGATTTCACGCTCAAAAATAAATATATGGTACGATACGAACCCTTAAAAGGGAGAAATACCTACAAGGTAAAATTGAAGTGGATTAAGATCCACTTATAAATACCACTAATCACCACCACTACCATCATTGATCTTACAAGGCTTCTAATGCGTGAAAACAAATATTTCAGTGTTATCGAATCGTTAACATAGCCTATAATATTATTATGTTTCATACCTACTAAAGTTGAATACCTGCCTTTTACCACAGAATACCAAATAGTAGTCCTCTACCTTTTTCCAAGATTCCAGGTTCATATCATAGTCACAGAAGAAAATAATGTCATAGTAAAACTTGTTTACCTTCGTGAGAAGAGTATACCCAAAAGTCTCTCCGATCCATCGAAGTGTAAAAGCTACAGACTTCAACATCGAAGCTTAGAGTAATATTGGTCCCGGAGGGTCCCGGCTACTATCTATTGTTATACCTACCAGCAATGTCAGAAGTCTTAGAATTACCAGGGTTTGTAAAATAGGTTAACCTCGAAACTAAATAAGCAAGCACAGTAAAACGACCTGTACCTGAACCCAGCTGCCAGTAGACCGTCAGCTACCTGGGTTGCGTTAAGCTTGTATACCACGTGAAGATGAGTGATGACGCGACCAGCTCGCTTCAGGTCCTTGCCTGAAGGATACTTCAACTCTTCACTCTTTAGCACAGCTAAAAATTAAACTTTGATATCACAGACATCCTGTTAAATATCCATTTATTAGTACACTAGCTTTCCGCCTCGCGGCCCCGCCCTCGTTATTACTTTTTAGCCTATGTTACTCCCCAAGGTTTATTCTATCTTTGTACCAATTTTCATAAAAATCGGTTTTCGGAGCATATTCAGTGCAAACAAACAAACATACAAACAAATCTTTCCTCTTTATAAATATTACAGAGTATTATTTATAGTATATAGATGAAAACATCCCCAAAAAAAGGATAAACTTTGTTCCAGAAATGTTACACAGCTTTTATTCTTACACATACCTGTGTCTTGTTGTGTAGCATTTTGTATAAATTCAAAATCGAAGGTGATTCTTTTCTGCAGCGTAAAGGTATTTAACGGGTTTTCGAGATATTTATTCTCCGTTTCAGTTTTCTCATGAACATTCTCAAAACGCTCTATTTCTCTGAAAAAAGAAATTGAAAGCAAGAAAAGCTAACCGAAAAAAGTGCAGTAATTAATAACAGCCCCTAAAACAGATAGTTTTTTTTTAATATCCCCTAGGATTGCTGACTTCTTGAAGGCGCCAAAAGCCAAGTAGCGAATTAATCGGACACATTGTAGGCCTAGATTTATGATATGATTTGGATTGCTGGAATTCCTGGTTACGGCAGCACGGTACTGGCGGCTGTTGCAATAACTTCTTTTCGATTTCGATCTTCAAACGATGACAATGATAATAACATGTTACTCACTTCTCTATATAATCGATTGTTTCTCTTTTTCTGCTAACGATGTCTTTTAACTCTTTGATAATGCGTTCTTGAGTCAACAACAATGGCTCCAAGTCGGATACAATTGGGAATATCTTTTGCGTTATCGCCTCTTCCCAGTATAAAAGATTTACAAATGATATCAAACAAATATTTGCGAACATTTTTCCAAGTAGAATTCAACCTATTAGGTTTGTTTCTTGAATTCTACTTGGAACTCAAATGTGGCTTTCTCAGAATTACAAGATGTGAACGATGACAATATGCTTTGCTTTTGAGGCTACTGTGAAAGAAATCAAACAACAAACAAACAGCACATTTACAGACAAAATAATTTGAGTGTTTATTCCTTTTGCAGTTGTTTGGAATTTTGTCAAAAAATGTACACGACGACGTAATGCACGGACGCTGGATATTATTTGTCAAGGATCGATAGGTATGGCACGATATTCTATGAGATTCATGGGTATATGGTTCACCGAATAATGACCACCGTGCTGTGTCAAATATTTTAGCACGGGGAAACGTGTTAGTGCCCTTTAAAACTTTGAAATTATGGATTATAATGGTTTGAAACGTAATGGTTAAGCGTTTACTATAAATGAATTTTTATTTATGGATTTTCAATTATTATGGATATTTATTATTTATTTATGGATATTTATGGATATTTATTATTTTAAATATCACGCAAGTGACATGGTCGTCCGTGTCGTGACCAAAACCAGGACTCCCGGAAGACCAGCGCCGCCGTGGCCTGCCCGGGCTGCGGCTTTCGCTGAGGGAGCCCTTTTTGGTTTGGATGTCGCAACGCAGGGAGTTGTCAATGCTTTTTGTTGTTTTATGTCTGTATTTTTGTTTCTAATTTTTGTGATGTAATGTCCAAAACGAATAAAAATTTTCTGATTCTGATTCTGATTCAATCAATGCTTGTGTCTCAAATCGTTTAAGCTTCACTTGACTTGATAAAACAAGGCCTGCGGAGTTACTTCCATATTTATCATACTAATATTATAAAGAGGAAAGATTTGTATTTTTGTGTGTGTGTGTGTATGTTTGTAATGAATAAACTACTGAACCGATTTCAAAAATTATTTCACAAAATGGTTATTGTGGGTTATCCTTAAGTATATTATGTATGTATTATACATATAAAATAAACCTTCCTCTTGAATCACTCTATCTATTAAAAAAAACCGCATCAAAATCCGTTGCGTAGTTTTAAAGATTTAAGCATACATAGGGACATAGGGGCAGAGAAAGCGACTTTGTTTTATACTATGTAGTTACTATTTGGTATTCTGTGGTAGTGATAGTGACTAGCGACCCGCCTCACTCACACACACAACCAACCTCGGAAAATGGTTATTGTGGGTTATCCTTTAAGTATATTATGCATGTATTTAAACCTTCCTCTTAAATCACTCTATCTAGTTGCGTAGTTTTAAAGATTTAAGCATACATAGTGATATAAACCGATTGTTTTATTGTTTGTATAGTTTAGTTTTTTTACTTTGACTGGTTGCCTTCCTTTAATTTCATATTTCGGCTGCACTCTTTGTTATATTAATCAAATTGTATAAAATAATAATTACCTATGTAAAAATATTTTGAAAAGATGCAACGCCTGTGGAGTTTCTTCCGGCGGGTTCTTCTCCACAGAAGACAGCCAAATTGTGAACCCGCCTCGACGTCAAAAAATGATTTGTGAAATCTTACTTTGAATAAACACTATTTGACTTTGACTTTGACTTAGGGATATAGAGACATAGGGACAGAGAAAGCGACTTTGTTTTATAATACTAGGTATGTAGTGACTAGCTTTCCGCCGCGGCTCCGCCCGCTTTAACAGTTATTCCCGTGGAAATGAGACATTTTCCCGCGATAAAAGGTAGCCTATGTTACTCAGGGTGAATGTAGCTTTCTAATGGTGAAATATTTTTTGTAATCGGTTCAGTAGATTTTGAGTTTATTCATTACAAACATACACACAAAAATACAAATCTTTCCTTTTTATAATAATAGTATGATAGTATGAGTATGAAGTATGATTTTTGGAATACTAACAGAAATTATTTGATAGACTAATAGATTGTACTCTAAATAATTCGAGGAATACATCCCTACAAACATACATTTATTATGATGTAAACTTGAGCAATAAAATATTTTTTTTTTATTTTTTTTATACATACATAAAGACACGCTCTTTTCTCTAACGGGGTAAGAAGAAAATTTAATAATAAAGAAATGCCATGGATTTAATTATTATTGACGATCTGTAAGTGACATAGCTGGCAATATTTCGCAACTATCGTGGCTGATTGGTGGTGTGATTTGTTTTGTGTATTTTTCACAAATTAATCTACTTGTCAAAATTCATCATCATCATGATCATTTGAGCCCATGGTCCAAGAAAATAAGGTCTTACAATTAGACCACGTGAGTGACACGAGCCTACGTCATTTTGCCTATTCATTCATCCTTGTCGAATGCGTGTAATAGACAAGGATGAACAGCGCAAAATGACGTAGGCTTGTGTCAGTCACGTGGTCTAATTGTAAGACCTTGTTTTCTTGGATTATAATTTGAGACGAAAGACGTGCACTGCTGGACAAAAACCTCCCCTAAAGATCTCCACGACGATCGGTCCTGCGCTGTCAAAATTACCCTGAGTATTTCGAGGATTCTGTTTGATTTGGCGGGAAGGGATACAAAATAGTAACGGAAAATAATTTAATAAATTCACATTAATAAATGTCCAAGTAGAATAAAAATAAATTAATAATTGCTTACAATTTTTTACATAAATCTTAAAAGGATTATAAACAAAACGGCTTACAATTCAGTCAATATAATACGGGAAGTAAGAGTATCTCTCTTCATATTTAAGAGCCTCGAGTAAGAGTATACGGGTTATTAATACCGTCTTTTTTATTCGTAATACATTTTTGATCGAAACAAAGGTTCATGTCCCGTTGGAACAACTTGCTATCAGATTTCCTGGACGTATTCTTCTTGGTGCAAGGTTTCTGCAATTCTTGGCCAATCCCGTTGATCCACTTCGTTGCAACTGTAAATATAACACTTCTAATTATAATCGTAAATCGAGATGAGGTAGAGTTTTCTAAACCGAATCAAAAGTTTTTTTGTAACCCCCGACGAAAAAGAGGGATGTTATAAGTTTGACGTGTGTGTCTGTCTGTGGCATCGTAGCTCCTAAACGGATGCGCCGATTTTGTTCAAGTTTTTTTGTTTGCAAGGTGTCACAATCGAGAGTGTTCTTAGCTATGCTCCAAGTAAATATCTTCAGCCATTTGAAGATTATCAGCTCTTTTCTAGTTGTTGAAAGGATCAAGTACCTAACCGTTTTGGGCCGGTTTTTTTTTAAATTTAGTGTTATTTATCTGATATTTTAACGAAACTTGAACTCGGGAAACTCGACAGACTCTGACAGGGTCTTCAAAACACGTGAATTAATTTACCATTATGGTAATACTAATTTTTACTTTTTGACATATCGTTAACAGCTCATATATGTCCCCACCGAGGGGCTCGAGCCTATCCTGATGCCAGGGTGAATAGGCTAATGTATAATTTCGTCACGAATAAACCAGATATAATAGTTATTTCATCGTTTGATTCAGTTAGAGCACACCCTCCACCATCTAGGACCCGTCCGCGTTAGTTCGCGACAGTACCTACATACATAAATGGTTTAACATAGGTAATCAATTTTCGAAAGTTGTATTAAAAAGAGAAAGGGAAAGACTACACATTTCTTCTTTTCGACTCGATGGTTGGTTAAATAAATTTATATTCTAAATTTTATGCTCGCATCGTCGGAAGACTCGAAATCATGCGGAAGCTTGAGAGCTTTACCTACTGCTGAGTAAAATACAATGGATGTTGTAATTGAAAACAGGGCGGTATATTTCGAGCATTGTGCAAGATAATTCATTTGGAAACAGGCAACATCCGTATTGGATGAATACGGCTGAAAGGACTTGGATCCAGGCCAGAAAATATTATAAAAAAAAATGTGCTAAATGCTAATGCTAACCCCACTTAGACCCGCGCAGTACTGGGCAGGCGCCGTGCACCATTAGAGGATCCACCTCGCCCGAGGGTAGCGTGTTGGTCCAAACCAGCGCCGCACCCTTCTCCGGGGGCACCGCTAGTCCTAGCAGAGGGAACACTGTGAACCCACCCTGCTCTACGTCCGACAACTGAACAAAAGGAAAAATATTGTATATTATCTGTCATAATCATTACTTTTTTACTTTTTAACAGATACCATACCAAACGGTAGCGTATTTTTACTATTTATAAATTGAAGCGAAAAATTAAAATAGTTGATAGAGATGCGGGTCCCTGCCCAAGTTCAATGATTTTCATATTTTGCTTCGATATAGGTATAAGTTGTCATAATCATTACCGCTGGATGCGGGCATCGCGGGACCGATCGTCGTGGAGATCTTTGGGGGTGGCCTTTGTTCAGCAGTGGACGTTTTTCGGCTGAAATTATGATCATTGTGGAACGTATCCACGACGATCGGTCCCGCGATGCCCGCATCCAGCGGTAATGATTATGACAACTTATATATCGAAGCAAAATAGTTTCTAGAAATTTTAATATTTTCAGACATCTGCTCTTAATTTTGAGCGATCGAGGGAAAGGCTAACCATAACTTAAGTGTTTTCTTAAGACTCTTGTCGGTTGAAGGCCGTCTTGTTGTTTCGACCACAATTTTATAGATTTTTCCTTAACTATAAATCTACGAGTATTTTCTATGGGGTGGCCTTTGTTCAGCAGTGGACGTCTTTCGGCTGAAATTATGATCATTGTGGAACGTAGAAGTGAAAAGAATAACATAGAATTTCTATGTTAAATCAATCGTTTCACTTCTTCACATCTTAAGTTATGGTTAGCCTTTCCCTCGATCGCTCAAAATTAAGAGCAGATGTCTGAAAATATTAAAATTTCTAGAAACAATACAGAGAACCTTCTGATTTATTTTTACGGGGTCTTCTGTTAGATATTTCGTTAATGCGAATAGGATAGTATTTTAGCGAATTTGTTCAACACAGGCGCACACTTATGTGCATATTGCGTAATGTGCAGAAACAAATTAGTTAGTACATATTATGTATTGTCAAACTTACATAGATTAAAACTGTAGCTATCCTGAACACGTGATCCATAATTGACATGTACTGATCCACACTCTTGCTCATTTGTTCTACTAATTCCTGAAATAATTGCTTTTATTGCTGTAGCCTAAAATGATTGTTTGGTATAAACATAGTAATCTACAATATTTATACTAGAACTTTTATGACTTACCTCTTTTAATTTCATTGTTTTCAGTTTTTGTATAAGACTGTCTTTTTTAATCCAACCCTAAAATGATTAATGTTATGGATTAATATATTTGCTTGCTACCCTAATTTAAAACAAAATATCTGTGAGACGTTTTTATCGGGGTCGCCGCCTCTTTTACCACTGATCTAATTTGGTGCAAGAAAATATAATTCCTAGAAACTCCCAAAGAGTCTTACTGGTTGATATGCATAGTTAATGGACATACTCATTTACAAAGGTTTTAAGCTACTATCTAAAAGGTACTTTTACCGAAAACAAAGATAAATTACAGCCAAGCTCCGCCGTTGGTTTTTTTTTACATTACCTTAGTAACATCTCTGTGTGGAACATAGTAGCCCCCAACACCATAGTTATTGACCACCAGCGGCCGAGCGGTGGCCAGATAGCCACTCATGTCCGATATCCTCCATGTCACTGGTTCTACATTATGGTTCTTGGCTATATGAGACTCTTTACCTTAGCATCCCTGTGTGGAACGTAGTAGCCCCCTACACCATAGTTATTGACCACCAGCGGCCGAGCGGTGGCCAGATAGCCACTCATGTCCGATATCCTCCATGTCACTGGTTCTATGTTTCTTGGCTATATGAGACTCTTTACCTTAGCATCCCTGTGTGGAACGTAGTAGCCCCCTACACCATAGTTATTGACCACCAGCGGCCGAGCGGCGGCCAGATAGCCACTCATGTCCGATATCCTCCATGTCACTGGTTTTATGGTTCTTGGCTATATGAGACTCTTTACCTTAGCATCCCTGTGTGGAACGTAGTAGCCCCCTACACCATAGTTATTGACCACCAGCGGCCGAGCGGTGGCCAGATAGCCACTCATGTCCGATATCCTCCGGGTCACTGGCACTATGGTTCTTGGCTATATGAGACTCTTTACCTTAGCATCCTTGTGAGGAACATAGTAGCCCCCCCAACCATAGTTATTGACCACTAGCGGACGAGCGGTGGCCAGATAGCCACTCATGTCCGATATCCTCCGGGTCACTGGCACTATGGTTCTTGGCTATATGAGACTCTTTACCTTAGCATCCTTGTGAGGAACATAGTAGCCCCCCCAACCATAGTTATTGACCACTAGCGGACGAGCGGTGGCCAGATAGCCACTCATGTCCGATATCCTCCGGGTCACTGGCACTATGGTTCTTGGCTATATGAGACTCTTTACCTTAGCATCCTTGTGAGGAACATAGTAGCCCCCCCAACCATAGTTATTGACCACTAGCGGACGAGCGGTGGCCAGATAGCCACTCATGTCCGATATCCTCCGGGTCACTGGCACTATGGTTCTTGGCTATATGAGACTCTTTACCTTAGCATCCTTGTGAGGAACATAGTAGCCCCCCCAACCATAGTTATTGACCACTAGCGGACGAGCGGTGGCCAGATAGCCACTCATGTCCGATATCCTCCGGGTCACTGGCACTATGGTTCTTGGCTATATGAGACTCTTTACCTTAGCATCCTTGTGAGGAACATAGTAGCCCCCCCAACCATAGTTATTGACCACTAGCGGACGAGCGGTGGCCAGATAGCCACTCATGTCCGATATCCGCCGGGTCACTGGCACTATGGTTCTTGGCTATATGTGACTCTTTACCTTAGCATCCCTGTGTGGAAGGTAGTAGCCCCCTACACCATAGTTACTGACCACCAGCGGCCCAGCGGTGGCCAGATAGCCACTCATGTCCGATATCCTCTGGGTCACTGGCTCTATGGTTCTCGACTCTTCCTTGTTAAACAACAAGCCCTTGCTCAGGTTTGTGTACATCGAGTTCCTCTCTGACTTGGCCTCTTGCACAGACACTACATCCAGCTAAAAATTTAAGGATCTTTTTAGATTAATTCGTTGGGTCCCGTTACGTATCAAAATGGTATAATTGTCGAAATATTGACAAATGAAAATTGATCTACACGGTTCTTTAGGGCCCCACTTTAAAAAAGAATTTTATGGAATTCTTTCTGTTTTGTATGTTGTTTGAGTGATAGATACTTATTAATCTTATTATTTATTTCTGCGTCACTACACTATGCATGCAACATGACAGTAAAATAGAACTTTGGTTGGCTAGTTTTTGATATTTCCAGCATCCAAAATCTTAAGCGTCATTTTGTGTGCGGACCATGTTCAAATGCCAATTATTTTAAAACCGTAGCGTCACTTAGGTATGTTCTGAATATCAAAATCATTTATAAGCAATATTTTTTACGTCGTCACTGAAGGACTACGGACCTGAATATTTTAAAGAACACACTATAGGTAGGTAATGATTAGGTGTTCTAGTGTATGTTAGAAGATGACGATTATAACTTTAGGTACAGTCGCGGACTAACGCGGTCCAGGCCTTAGTGGTGGAGGGTGATCCCTAGTTAAAGGAAGGAATAGCTATAACAATGTCCTGTTTATTATTTTCGAAATATTACATTAGCTTTTTAAATCATAAAAATGGCGTTCGTCTCGTAGCGCGGGCTACGGCCATCTCCCTCACATCAACGAAATTCAAATCTATATTGCTTTTCAGAATTATAAAGCCTCAAACGCGAAAAGAGCCTGCCAGCATGAAAGCGACGAGCATGCAGGACGTATGATGCACGCCACAGTACACATGGATCGAAAGCTGTGTAAGCGAAACAAACCTTTGGTCGGGCGATGTTTATGATGGTTTTTATTTCCCTGTCGCTGAGCACGTTGTGAAGAAGGAGGATGTCGGGGCGCACAAACAGCTGCTCAGCCCTGAACCGAGCCAGCCTCGTGAACGCATGGTGCCCGGAATAATACCAACACTTCAGTCTGAAAAATCAAATTGCTGAAAATTCTTCACGCAATAGTATCGAACAAAAAGTCTAAATGTTTTACTTGAAGTAAGATTTTACAAATCACTTTTCGACGTCGAGGCGAATTCACAACTTGGCTGTCTTCTGTGGAGAAGAACTCGCCGGAAGAAACTCCAAAACTCTAAAACCACAGATTATAATGCTGTTTGCTTATCGTGGGTATTCAAGGTAAACCTACCTTAAAAACCCTGGTATATAATTCGTGATCTAAAAATTGTGTTATTTTGTTTCTGTTTAATGTGTTACACATCATTACTGGGTATAAAGGATAATGATAATTTTCCTTACACCCTGCATAGATATGACCATGGTCTAAGAAAACAAGGTCTTGCCATTAGACCACGTGACTGACACGAGCCTACGTCATTTTGCGCTGTTCATCCTTGTCTATTACACGCATTGGACAAGGATGAATAGGCAAAATGACGTAGAAATGACGTAGGCTCGTGTCAGTCACGTGGTCTAATTGCAAGACCTTGTTTTCTTGGACCATGGATATGACCATTACCGCTTCTTGACGTCAGCCGGTACAGCTTCCTCTTTCCGACATAACTTCCGGTACGCCTCACGTTCGGCTTTTTCTACTTTTGCTGCACGTTTTTCATATTCTTGCTTTACTGTATCAGTTCCACTGAGATTCTATAAAAAATACTAATTACTTACAATATTGAAAATAAGAAAATCCTTATTGTTTAGAGCTTTAGATTTTTATGGTATTTAGATTATACAGGGCGTCCCACGGCTATGCCACATGGAGGGGAAGTACCTTAAATATTGTAGGTAGAACATTTTACTGAAAGAAGACATTATTTTATTTCTAAAAACTATTAAAACTGCATTCATACATTTTTTAATAATTACATGGTTGAACCGGGAATCGAACCCGCTACATGAGGAAAAAAAAACACCCTGTAGTTTTATCATACCAATCGAAAGGCTCCTTCATAAGGATTATTTTTTGCTAAATAACATAGTGTCAGAAATAAAAGAAAGATCATGAATTTTAACATTTGATGTGGTCGCCGAGATTTTTTTTATGCATGGGGTTACTAGCGACCCGCCCCGGCTCCGCACGGGAAAATGGTTATTGTGGGTTATCCTTTAGTATATTATGCATGTATTATACATATAAACCTTCCTCTTGAATCACTCTATCTATTAAAATCAAAGTCCGTCGCGTAGTTTTAAAGACAGGGAGTGTAATAATCGAAAGAGTGCGACTTTGTATTCAACAGCGTAGAGGTCATAGCAATTAATAAAATTGATAAATTTTGTATTAAAAATGTTAAAATACATAGTCTTCCTTTTTTTTCTGACACTATGTTATTTAGCAAAAAATAACCCTTATGATGAAGCCTTTCGATCGGTATGATAAAACTACAGGATATATTTTTTTCTCGTATAACGGGTTCGATTCCCGGTTCAACCATGTAATTATTAAAAAATGTATGAATGCAGTTTTAATAGTTTTTAGAAATAAAATAATGTCTTCTTTCAGTAAAATGTTCTACTTACAATATTTAAGGTACTTTCCCTCCATGTGGCATAGCTGTGGGACGCCCTGTATATGGCATTTAGAGTCTAAATAGTAAGCATTTCATCAATTTTGATTATAATTTACACTTTACACCTTTTCAAGAAGATACTTTTGCGTTTGCGAGACGCGGAGTAGTTAGATTGCTACGGCGTAGTAAGATTGCTACGAACAACCGCGTAGCAACGAGGTCTAACGAGGTGTTATTATTTCTTCATTGATCTATGTTCTAATAATAATAATTATGGACCCGTGATCTTTAAATGTTCCTACATAATAATAATATTTGTGGTATGCTTATTGCGGTTTGTAGTCGAAATTGTGTATAACGTTTACTGGTTAATGTTGTTGTGGCGCATACATAAATAAATATTTATTCACTTCTATGTATTTTTCCTTCCGCCAGAGTACCTAGTAATATATTGACATAAGCATTTATTTATTGTATTTTACAAGACACAATACAACACAATAGAAAAAGAAACAAAATGGAAAAGGCGCAACAGGACTTTACAAATGGTGATAATTATCGATTGTTGGATTGTGTAAACTTGTTGACCCCTCACACTAGCATTTTTCGAGCGTCGTCGTCGTTCCAGCAGCGTCCGCGTTCGTCTTTTATTTCACTCGCCTTGCTCATTGTATGAGCGGCGCTCGACGAAGACGCTAGTGTCACTGGTCGGTCACTCCATATAGAAAATGCGTTTTGACAAGCTACTTCTTTTTGAATAACAACTGAATATCAACTACAAGTCAATGGCGCTAGGCGCTATGTAAAACACCACCAGTGCGGGCGGAGTCCCGCGATGCTTGCGGGGTGCGGGGCGTGGGGTGCTATATCGGGCGGGGAACTCATTTTAACGCGGGGGGGTGAGTGTCTTTCTGTACGGGTTAGTACTATTATTTTCTTCTGTGACATAAGAATCATTTTTCAGGGAGCTAGAATCGAGCTTAGAAGCGTTGCACGTGGAGTTCCCGTAAGATACGAGTTATTTAAAGTGGATAAGCTAATCGAAGTGTTTTACTAGTTACGCAGTGTTGTTGTGTTCGCCAGTTATCAATAAATAGAGTTCAAATTGATATTTGGTGTTATTATTACATAGCACGGGAACACCCGTGTTATAGTACTATTATTTTCTTCTGTGCTAGTATGAGGAGTCTCTAACTACCATCGACACGCAAATAATGAACCTACCTTATTTATTTTTTTCTCCAGAGCGGCCTTATATTTCTTATCTAAGCCATATAATTGTATATCTCGTTTCACTTTCAGGTCACTTATAATGTCGTTGTCATAGTTGGATTTCAAACGTGCCAGTCTCTTGGCCCACTCAATTTGCTTGCCGATTTTTTCTGTAAAAGTAATTTGAAAAAAAGAAACAATGTCTGGTGTAAGTAGTGTTGTAAAAAACTCGAGTCTTTGAGTCCTACTTAACAGAGCTCGAGTTCTTTTTTGAAGACTCGAGTCTTATAAATGATACGATGATGTTATGATGTTATGTTATGATGGTCTTAGAATTTTGTATTGTATTGTATTGTATTGATACTTAGAACTCAAGTCCTTCCGAATTTGGAGTCTTTTGTTAAAAGAATTCAATGTGAGTCTTTAGGACTCAAAGACTGAGTCTTTTTTGAAGGACTCATGACTGAGTTCTTTTAATCCTTAGTTGAATGAAAGTAAATAAAATAGCAAGTAGTAAATTATTTGTTTAATGGATATGAAACTATCATACAACGTGTTATTTAAAAAACCTCTTATTATCCAGTGTTACCTATTATAATACACCAACTCAAGTCCAAGACTCAGAAGGACTCGAGAGGACTCAGGACTCAAGAGGACACAAAAGAACTCAAAAAGGACTCAGGGGACTTAAAGGACTCGGACTCATGTGACTAACGAGTCCTAGCCCTGAAACTCGACTTGAGTCTCGAAATGAAGACTAAAAGACTTGAGTTTTTTACAACACTAGGTGTAAGGCTTGATCAGCATACATAGTAAGTACCTGCTTATAGGTTTCTAGCGTGGGCAGTGGTTGTTCCCACTTATACACCGTGAAATTTAACTGGTAGTTTATCTGCAAAATAGCGGTAGGCTAGTGTTATTATAATAATATATTCTGTGGTGGTAGTTAGTACGGAAGCTGAAAACCTTTACCTAAGAATCAAAGTGTGAATACTCAAAATTAAAATTCAACTTGTCATACAAAGTGGCCGGTCACGTGACTGAAGTTTGTTTGAAAAGAAAACTTTTTTTTTTGTGATTCTACCTATGTTTCTTAGGGAAAGTTGTTTAGTTTCATGAGTACTGTGGTGTGCATGCATCCTACATGCTCACCGCGTTCGTGCTGGCAGCCTCTTTCCGCGTTTGAGCCATTTAATTATGAAAAGCGATAATGAATTCGAATTTAGTGGCTGCCAGCACAGAACATTTAAAAGAGGTTAGAAAGGCGATGTGGGCGGGGCCGGCGCGCCAAAACTATGAGCAAAACGCTCATACTTCACGCAAAGAAACGATCGCGCTGTCTAACTCACACATAGCTATAAAAATCTACATCAGTGTGCGTGCATGCGTATGATTCGTTTCCATTTGAAATCGCGTGATTGAGCGGCGCTATGATTGGCTAGATTTGAAATTGCAAATATGTGCGTAAACTTCATCTTTATTGAAGTACAGATGTAGTGGAGGTGAAAGGTGGGGTGGAATCGGCGACACCGGATTTCATACGGACGGCGCATTATCGCCATTCTAACCTCTTTTAAATGTTCTGTGGCTGCCAGGGCAGACGGCCGTAGCACCAGCTACGAGCTGGTCTTTATGTCATGTCCTGAAGAAATAAATAATCTCCTTATCAAATTCCATCTTTAATTTGTTGAGGAGTAGGATAGCGCTCTCCGAGCGCAACGACGTGATCCAGCCGTCGTGATAGTACTAACAACAATATATTGCGGATAAACAACCAGTTAAATTTTACGGTATTAAAAGTAACAAAGGAAAAGTAATTAAGAATTAAGTTCATCACACGCTCCTTTCAAGGGAAACATTTGCATGGGTTGCCTGGAAGAGATTGCTACCTTAGCTATAAGGCCGCTTGTTGAAGTTTCATTATATTTCTTGGTGTCATTAAATAAAGAATATTTGGGTTTTATTGTACTGGTAGAAATGATGTGCATTTTATAGCATTTTCTGTACTTTTGTGTGCAAGCAAGTATAAGTTATATTCTTTAGCCTTTCAAGTTTTAAATTGGACCTACTTAGCGCGCTTACACATTACGCCGCGGCGGCGCCGCGGCGGCGAGCTTTGGCGGTGCCGCTGCCGCTGCGGCATAATGTGTAAGCGCGCTTACTTAGCCCTTCATAGCCGTTGATAATAGCCTGAATTATGTCTGATTTTTTTAAACCAAGTTTAGGATTTTCTTTATCAAATAAACGCAGCGCCTCCAACAGCCACTGGATTCCGTTTTTGTAGAATTTGTTATTATATATTACTTTGCTGAGCTCAAAACAGTCGCTTGCCGTCATTGGAGTACTGAAAAATAGACGTTATCAGGTAGGTATAAGAAACATAGTTAAATACTCCCATTAGAAATTTATCAAACCCTTTTAGGATACACGAATTTGGCATTTGCACAGGCCTAACCTAGTTTAGACTCGGCTACCACAAAAAAGATAAACTTGCGTTAAAGGAATGTTTAAAAAATGTTGTAAGAAAAAAGAATGATATTTTAGACAGGTGTTCAACGCGTATCTATTGTTTTGTGGTAAGACTCAAAGTACCTATCCCTTTTTAAATTGGTGAAATTACCAAAATGAAGTATAGGTAGGATTTTATTCAAAGGCCCATAACATTTTATCAAGCCACGTCGAAGTTAATAATATTACTTACAATGTTTCTCTATATGTTTCATTTCGTCCACTGAAAATAAATTTTTTCGTTTAATACAAAGAATATCTGAAACTTTAAGGCGTTACGTGTCTAAACACACTATGCCGAAATTACGCACCCGAAGTTCGGCGGCCGAATTTACGTTCCAACGTATTCGGCTGATATGACACACCATAAGCCACGAACTTGTTCTCTATTGAATCAGTTACCGCCGAACTTACGCCCAAGTCCGCCCAACCGAAATTCAGTTATACGCTTTTACAAGTACGTACGTAGTATTTAAATGACTTAACTGAGTGATGTAACATCCAAAAGTTAAAAAATAAATTCTTTGAATTCTTTGAACTCTTTGAACTCTTTGAGACACTAAACATCGTCATCATCATCATTTCAATCGAAAGACGTCTACTGCTAGGTTGAGTCCTCCCTTAAAAGGACAGCACAATAATCGGTCCTGCGCGCTGCCAAAATCCAGACGTTTCTTGTAAAGACCGAATCGGAAATGATTCTCGAGCTAAATAGTGGCAGTGGACGAGGCACATTGAACCAGGACAAAGTAGAACAGTCATTTAGACAAGCACCAAGCGGGCAGCGCTTTGTCAATAGTTTTTTTTTATTTGTGGGACATCTCACACTCGGCCATCTGACCCTAAACTAGGCAGAGCCTGTACTATGGGTGTCAGACAGCTGATATACATACATATATAAATATACAACGTCCAGACACAAGGCAAACACAAGTGCTCATCACACAAATGTTTGCACTGGGCGGGATTCGAACCGCAACCTTGTGCTTCGTAGGCAGACGTACTACCAACTAGGCTACGAGACCGTCAAGAAGTCGCCGTTGTAAAGACTTTCAGGGTAGGCATTTGACCAGACCAGGACATCAAGGGGCAGAAAAGATAAAGATAATTAAGAATTAGAACCCGTATTTGGTTTCCAGTAGACCATCAGCCAGCTGGGTGATGTTGATGAGGTAGACTCGCTGCAGACGCAGCACCATGCGCCCTGCTTCGTCTAAGTCCTTACCAGTTGGATATATTAGCGAACTGGGTCTGGTCCACCTTTCTGCAAAAAAAATACTATCTTGGGACTTCTTACACATTTCCATAATATGACTCCAAACTAGTTAAACCTACTAAGGGTGTCAGACAGCGATATTATAGTTAAATACATACTTGTATGAAATATAGGTACGATATTCAGACACTCCACTTTTTGCACATATTTTGTGCTCATCACACGAATGTTTGCCCTGGGAATCGAACCCGCAACCCATTAATTCGAAACCAGACACACAATAAGCTACGGAGATGTTCACCTTCGAATTCAGGATAGATTCAAGTAAGACTCGAGCTCCTTGATGGGGACTTGATACTACCTAAGGAACTAACATATTTAGACGAATGAATACAAAAAATAATGTAGTAATTTAATGAAATAATACTTTGAAACACGGTGTATACGTTAATAAAATAAAATAAATAAATAAGGGACATCTCTTAATTAACTGACCTGTTTCTTTCTGCGTCTGTTTTTTGGCGAAACTGAAATCTTTAATAATTCTTTTGATTAGGGTGACTTCATTTATATTATTTATCAAATAGTTTTCCCTATTTTCCATAGTTTTGTTATATTCCACTTTAATACGCTTCAGCTCACTAAAAAAACAGTTGAATATTTTTTTAAGTCAATAAAAGTCGGCACGTTAAACACTTGGGTTAAAAAATCTTTTTAGACATTCGTTAAGCGTGTGTTTAGTGTTTTGTTGTAAGACGGAAACTTTTTCTGTTGGTCTATTAGATGATACTCACCTTTTAATAAAACGAAACGTAGTTTTCTTTTCAGCGACGATTTTCGCCAAATGTTTTATTACAAACCTTTGTGTTACCAACAGGGGTTCTAGGTCAGTAACTAAAGAATATATAGGTATTTCAGTTTTGGTAGCAATGCTTGGCCACAGATCTAATAAATTTATCATAAGAACTAGTAAAAATCCACTTTTCAACATGGTTGATCAAGTTTAATCTAATTTATAGAGGACTAGCGGTCCATTCCACGGGAGTATAGCTTTTTCCCGCGGTAAAATCTGTCACTGTAAAGAATTTTTTTTAAGTATCTTCATTATTCCATTTCACTTGTTCACCGTGAAAGGATGGGAAACGATCACAATCTCAAATTTTTCTATAATACACACAGAGACGAGAGAAGAGACACGCTTTTGTTCCTAATGGAGAGCAGAGCGTAAAATTGATAGAGTATAATTACTGAATCTTAATTTATATTATAGCTAAGACAAGAATAAACACTATAAAACACTTATCTTTAGCAGTATTAGCAACGAGAGTGATTCACTGACAATATTTCTATCGAAGTGCGTCTCTTATAAAGACAATGGAAACAAACAAACAGCGTTGGAATTAAATTCTTCATTTCATATTGTGTGATAATTCTCCGAACGAATGCAGAAATTGCAAATCAAATAACTATGTGCTTGCATCTCCAAGAGAACAATTTCTACTAAATCTAAGTGAATAAAGATACTCTTCTACAAAAGTCCGGTGAAGCTTGATTGGTCGTACCTTTTCGACACAAGCATAGGTCAATTAAAAAAAACATCTTCTACAAATATTTTCGTATCTATTGCTCGTAGACATTGCTACGAAGCCTAGCCCTACGACGTAGTCCGTAGCACGTACAAGTGTAATTAGACCTTTTAAAATTCAGTCCTTGGTGTTATATATTCTATGGTCTCATTTATATGTGAATTAAAAAGGATGGGAGAATCAATCATTTTAAATGATTGATATTTAAAATAAGCAAGGTTAATTTTAAGTAGGATGTTTAAGCATGCCTGCTGACCTCTCTTCTTAGGAACGAGAAAGGGACATACTATTATGGTTTTTAAATTTAAGTTAGTGCGTTGTTTAGAATCGGGTCCAATTTCTCGTTAAATTGTAAATAACGCTATACAAATTAAAATGCACGTTATCTCTTTAAGTGCAATAACAATTAATTTGCAACTCATTTGTTAAATAAATCCACAGTCGTAAAGTTTCAACTTCGTTAGCGTTTGGTACAGTAGCCAGCACATGCGGTAAGTATGCGGTATGTTGACTTTGAGAGCGCCCGTATTATGTAGCTGTAACAGTGAATTTCGTAGTGCGAATGTCCAACCGCATGTGCTAGCTTCTGTATATTTTGTATTTTTGTTGCGTTTTTTTGTTAATACTGGTGTCATAATGAAAACTCAACGAAGGAACTCAAAATTAATTTTCTATCCTTTGATCAGTGTTCTTTATAAACGATCCCCGGACTTTAGTCGTAGGGCTGATCAAGGGCAGAACTTAAACTAGGTTTCGTTCCCCCGTGTCTATCAAATACAGTCTGTTTCTTTTTAATATGTGTTTTTCTCAATATCCTGATTCCCTTCCGTAGTCGTCGATCCTCTTTCCTGTTGCTCAGCGTATTGATTGATATGATATGATCCTAGGCAAATATGTTATGGAGTTGACTTGTACTTGGATAAGAATAAAGGGGAACTGGAACATAATATGTTAAGCGGATATGCTTTTCATTCCTAGTCTTTCTTTTAAAATATAAGATACCTACATAGTAAATTTCTCCTTTTTTTTCACACTACTAATTTATCCATTTATTTATATTTTACAACTTGATTAGCTCAAAGTCTATTCTATTGCTAAACATATCTAATTTATTGTTTTTCGTGCTTTAGTTCTTGTTATTGGTATTATTATTACTTGCATGAGTTTTTATACCAACTTGTGTTTCCTTGTGCTACTCGTATTTGTTATTTAGTGTTTCTGAGACGGTCTTGCGTCTCTCGGGCCTTCTCTGTATCATTTATTTGTATCTTAACTGTAAGCGAGAAATGCTTACGGGGGTGGCGTTAGTAAAATTTTGTATGTTAATATAATTAAGCAGTGCAATATGCAGTGTAAACGTCACTTATCCGTTTTTTCTCCAATAAAATAAAATAGTAATACAAAAAAAATATCTATCACTCGATTAAGGCAAAATACCAATTAAGCGGGTTTTTTATATACCAAATTAATAAAATGAGATATGAAAATATTTATGTAGACTCACACACGCAAACACGTTTTATCAAAAAATTTACGCATATTTGAACCTATCAGTCTTACTTTTAGTATAAAAGACCATCAAAGTACCAAAAAGTCACATTCCAGTACCTACACATCAAAGTATCAGAAAACCCCTGTGGAAATATAAAAAATGGCTTCCAAGTTACTTATATTGACCCTTTTAACTGTAGCCATAGGGGTGGGAGTGCATTGTCTGCCACCGATAGTGACGCTGGGTTATCAAGGAGCTGCGAGAACTCCCATCACTATCATGAGGTAGGGAATTTCTTTCTAAAGTCGACGCCAGACACATCCGCAATAGATAATATCATGGCACAAGTAGTCAAACATTTCTCACTGCTGAAAATTGATTACTGTTTTGTGGTTTTGGCAATATGGCCCTCCTACTGTCGTGTCCTACGTGATCTTGTACAGAAACCAGCACATGCGGTTGGATATTTGCACTACGATATTCATCCGTACCGCTACTGAATACGGGCGCTCTCAAGGTCTATCAAAGAATGTCCAGCTGCATGTGCTGGCTATTGTACCTACGCCGGAGAAGCTCATGGAAGCCTCAGAAAGAGCGGTCAGGGGTACCAATTACTCTGCAATTGATAACTAAGATAGTTAACTAGCCATCAACACGATAGAAGAATGTGAAAGTGTTTAAATAGGTATCAAGAGGGCACTCTAGATAATCCATACCTGTGCCTGGACTGTGTGTTCGGAGAGCTACAGTCCATGGTCCATATCCCTTTTTCGTTAAATGGCAGATTCTGGAAACGGCAGATTCTGTAAATGGCAGATTCTTTAAACGGCAAATTCTGGAAACGGCAGAAGTACAGTACCAAACAGCCTGCGCGTCCTCTGCCTGTTCCTAGCAGGACTTGATGGACGCTATGGCGTCACACTGGCGACACTTTGATGCCTAGTGCGGTCGAAGTGTCAGCAGGCTAATTCTGGGCCGCAAAAGTTTAATTTCTCATTGACACGTGAAGGAAAAGTGTTCAAATATTGCGTTTGGCGCCGGCTAAATACTGAGTAATTATTTATGGTGAGTGGTGACAGACAATGGTGGTGGTTTTACAGGTAGTTTATTTTTTTATTTGCTATGGGTTTGCGTTTGACCACAGTCTCACCTGGTGGAAGGCAACGACGTGGCCGATGATGATGGAACACGCTCACCCAGAAAATGCCTATTCACTCTCGACTTGAAGACACCTAGGTAATAAAAAAACAGATGCAGGGAGAGAATTCCATTTTCTGGCAGTTTCCATCTTACCCTTCGCTTTTCATACGAGTTTTATTTTCGTTTGTATAAAGGAGAGGTCTTTGCCCAGCAGTAGGACACACACACACACACACACACATTCAATTAACATAAGACAGGTATTACTGGTGCTCTATTTCTGGCGCCAAAGCTATGATACAGCTCCTGTTGTATTGCAATGTGTATTTATCGAGTTATATCTATGCAGGTTGGGCATCTGGGCGGCCGCAAAGTTGTCTCGATGCGACCCTAACAATGCGCCAAGAACGAAGCCCTTCGGCAACTGGGATGAATGCGCCAACAACTGCCCCAAACACTGCGGCAGCATCAGGAACTGCAACGCCACCTGCATTCTGGAAGGACGGTGCGTTTGCGCAACCAACACGTACTGTTTGTATGACCTCGATAGGCCGGAGGGTGACTCATACCACACGAATTGTTTTAGCTGGTAGTTCTTTTCAATCTAGTCAAAGTCGAAGCTTCATTGTTTGGGCAGATTAATTATAATATTATGGTGGGTGGTAGATAAAATAAATGATTTAATTGATGCATTTTTTATTTTACATTTACACTACTTAAGACTGCGCCGAGCGTACGAAGCGAGCGCCAATTAGGTATTACTAGGAGTGTGTGCGTGTGACACGCACACATCTTTAAGTTGTCGCGGCTCGGTCGCCGCCCGGTAAGTAAAAGTGAGTAACTATGTTTTTGAATAATTTGAAGCGTTGTTATGCCCGACTTGAACTTTGATAGAAGTATCGTAATTAATTTGTGTTTTTAGTATTGACATAATTTTACTGTAAGATTCTAATCTCATTTCTATTTTTATTTTATTTTTATTTTATTTTAATATCTTTGGGAAGCTAACAGCACTAAAGTTACACATATAGACTACTTATATAAAAACAGCTGAGGCTAATAATAAGCTTCCGCATTAATATATAGGTATGTCTGTGTGTTGCCTGAAATAAATGGATTTATTATTTATTTTATTTTTTATTTATGTCTTGTTCGCCACACAAGGAATAAAATATATATACAAATTTACGCAATTTCTTTAAATTGTGGGTGAAGGTATTCTTAATTGAAAAACAATTGGTGTGGTGAGGAATGTTTTTTAATAGTTTAAAATGATTGGAGGTAGGTATACTCGCCATTTCGCATTTTTCGAGCACCGTGGGGGTAGCATAGGGTTTTCAGGGTTGCGAACTTGAGTGTAAACTACTCTCCAGGAACCTAACAACATATTAAAAAAAAAACCGTAGATACATGCGCGTTTGCGATGTTCAATGTCGATTTTGATCGTTCTAAAAGTATAAAGCCATTTTAAGAGATCGTTAAAAAGTGTTGAACAATATCTTCAATACCGGTGAAGCTTGATTGGTCGTACCTTTTGGATACAAGCATATTAGGTCAATTAAAAAAAAAAAACATTATCTTATCTACTATTACTACGTTCAACTTTATTCGTTTTGCATTTTTATTAGTTTTATCTTCGTTAATTTTTGTCTTTTCATTTTCTTTTTTCTTTATTGCTTCAAGGATATATTCAGGTTCCTTAATTTCCATTTGTCTATCCAGTCTTGAGTCTATAATTTCCGGTAGCAAACAATCGAAATAAAACATTTTTAATTTTGTTTCCATGCCTTTCCAAAACTCTTTATCTTCATGGATCAGTTCTACTTTCATATCGACATTAGTCCAAATTTTGAAAGAAATATTTTCTTTACCTCTTTAAAAAGTTTTAAACAATATAAGTTACAACCAAGTGGCGAGTTGTGGTTTGATATTTCAACAAGTTGTTCAAAAATATAAGCAAAATCTACTATTCTGTTCCCATCTGTTAGAAATTCCTCTTCATCTGCAACTTCAGCTTCGATTATAAGATCAGAATCACAGGGCACACTCTTGTCTCCTGCTTCCTCATCTATTATTAATTTAGAATAGGCATCCGCATTTTTTCGCGATTCCTAGAAAAATATCCTACAGCACCCCGACTCCAGTTCTGTAGACCGGATTTTTGAAAAAAATATTATTTTCCGAGTTAATATTTTTTTCAGGATGGCGGCGCCACTTAGCTTGGTAGAGCCCCTTAACGTATTAGTAAACTCTACGTACATTACGATTTGCGCATGAAATTTTATGTTCTTCAACTTTTTGTCATCTGTGTCCAGGGTTGCATTGATTTCCGATTCCTAAAATCAAAATTATAAATGAGATCGACGTATAATAAGACAAAATCCGTCGATTTTGTGTTTTCATTTCTTTAGTTTCGTGTTATGAAATATATTAGTATGTATGAATATCATTATTGAAGCTAATTATGTATTTATGTTTTTTTTTAATGTATATGTCGATAGTTGACGCGGTGCCGTGTTTCGCGTTTGATTTATTTTGTATGAGATCGTGGATCTATGTTTATCATACATCTATGAACATACACAATAAAATAATAACACTAAAATAAATATAATATAAGCACAGAAGAAAATAATAGTAAGCTAAACTAACCCGTAAAAAATAGCTAATACCACACTTGATTTCATTCTGTTACACTATCTAGCTTTCGAGTTTCGTATCGATATTAGAAGCTTTCCCACCAAATTATGAAAAAAAAAGAACTACATTACTGGCACACAAAATTTGGCTGCACACGGCGCGATGCCACGAACGAAAAAAAAACAACCGCGTCGTGCGTTTTCTTCAATGGCGTTCTTTATTTGAATTATGAAATTTTTGTATGGGAAAATTTGTTTTGCTTGTAACTTATATTTTAGAAAATTTTATCAATATATTATTTGCCTAGCCTAAATGTTGACCAGCATGGAGACGAATAAATTAAAATAAAGATCATGAAAATCGGTACGGCCGATCTCGAACTAACACGACTTTCTTTTATATATATATTATATATTTATATATTATATATTTATATATAATTTATGTTAAGAAAATATAGCTAAAACTACATAATTGGAAGGCCAAATGACGTATTTTTATACTTACATATTATGATTTATCCTTTTTTTCTGAAATCTACCACTACCGCCACTTTTCAACGTAAAATATCAATTTTTCCTTCTTCCATTTTCACTAAAACAATAATATTTCGATCAATAAATAATTTAAGATCAATGACAGGTCAAATTCATTAAAATGAAAAAAACACACTTACATGTTTTGCAGCGCAACCACAGTACGCCGACACACAATAGCTCGCGATTGTTTTTCTTCGCGCGAAACGTGCTCTCACTCTAAACTCTGGTGGGCGACTGATTTTTCTAGCGCGATCCGCGCGTATATATTGAATACCGCGCGGCCATAGTAAAATTGTATGGGGAATTTGAGATGCGTTTTGAATAAATCGTAGTTAAATTACCAAGCCTATTTTTTTTAATATGAGATGGTCAAATTGTAGTTTATAAATGATGATTGATAGGGATTGAAGTTAAAATAGGATACTACGTTTAAAACAATCGTATTGACAAAAACGCTCTCACGCATTTTTTAGATTTTTGGTTAACTTTAGGTAGTTCTGCCTGTTTAACTGTATAATATTTCGAATATCTGCCTCTACAAAAGTGTAGATACATTCACTGTGACACTAAACATGTATACTTTATATTTATAATAGTAATATAATTGATTTAATCTACTTAACGCTGAGTGGAGATTTAGGTTTTTTTGCTCGGCGCCCTCTTCAAAAGTAATAGATTTATTTTTAAACGTTGTGGGTACAATTGTAACTATTATTACTGCCAATACAAAGATCTGGTATTTTTCATATTCCTAAACAGGTTGTCGACGTAACAGAAATTCTTTTTACAATAACGCACAGGAGAATGTTCCTTGGGTTAACTATGTCGGTATCTACAGGCTCTGTCAAATTGTCATTTATGAGATAACATTTTACGTGTGTATTTCTCGGTTTAGGACCAAACCAATTCTTCCCGGAGATAATTTACCAACGAAACTACCAACAAATACCTTTGCAGGTTTGAAACACGCCTAGGGCAAACATTCGTGTGATGAGCACTTGTGTTTACCTTGGATGTTGTATATTTATAGAAGAATGGTATGTTCTTATCGTTGAGGAGAGACCTTTGTCAAGCAGTGGAAGTCTTTAAATGATGATGATGATGATGTAAACCAGCTCCCTGCACCCATAGTGCAGGCTCCGTCTAGTTTGGTGACAGATGACCGTGTGTGATGACTATACATGCGCCAGGGTGGCAAACCGCGCCAAACACCCAAGTGTGCAACTCCTAGTGGAATATACATTTTTAATGGCGCATTTCGAGAGGCGAAGCATTGTAGAAAATAAAAATGTGCACTTTTCTCAATGAAAATACTGTCCCAAAGATACAGCCTAGCCTAGTTTGGGAGAGTTTTGATAACTATGTGGCTAAGTTTGTCTAAATAAAAGTAATAGTGGAAACTTTTTTTTTTTTTTTTTTCATTAATCAATGCTTATTATTTCATATTATTTAATCAAATACGGTAGAAACGGTATTAAAAATCCAAATTATAATTTATCTTTCGTTCTATTGAATAAACAAAAAATAAAAATCTATAGGAACGGCTGCACCGATTTGTATAATTCTTATATCGTTGTAATCGACTAAGCTACCGAGTGGACTGCTAGTTTTACATCAAACTGAAGTATGTACAACAATTATTGACTAAAGGACGTTGAAAGACAATCTAGTTCTATTTCGAATTGAATAAATACCCTGAGCGAAGAATACATAAACTAAAATGGGTTCGTCCCCGAGCTTACCGTTCCCCGAGCTTACCGTCCCGGAGCTTACCGATTTGTAATTATTATAAAAAGTCGATTAAAATTACAATCTTGCTTTAAAGTACTATTAGCAGCAAAAGTGCAAAGTCGAATTTTATACTTTATAGGAATAAATAATAAGTTCTAGATCGCGGTTAAATAATCACGTTTATTAATCTGCTGGTGTATTATCACAGGTTTTAATCATCACAATAATTTGTTTTTTTATTAATAATGATGGCAATTATTATCTTAAAAATATGGTTTTGCTATATTTAATTTAATAGTTACACATACATTTTTAGTCCTATAACTTTCATCATTAAGTTCACATAATTCAGCCTGCAGTAACCAAACAAACACATTTCATACCTACTTTAAAACACTTTTGATCTCTATTGTACAAGTTGGAAATAGTAGAAAAAAAACAAAATAAAATGTAATCAATTTTATCAAAATCGGTAAGCTCCGGGACGGTAAGCTCGGGGAACGGTAAGCTCGGGGACGAACCCACTAAAATTACCCATGGAAGCTTCTTTCATCATCAACTTTGGGCGACAGCTGAAAATCAGTGCTGCTGTTTTTCAGTTCTTGAGTAAATTATTACTGCACCACACATAAAGGGATTCTTCTTTAGGTAAATGTACTTATGATTGACAATATTTGGTAGGTATACTTACAATGACGTCATCATTAAATTTGAGACTCTTAAGGATTTTCTTAAGAATAAGGCAATGTTAGGTTGCCTAGTAGAGATTGCTACCTTAGCAATAAGGCCGCATGTTGGCTCAACTTTGTTTATGTACTGAATTATTTATGTGTTTTCTGTTTTGGTGTCAATCGGATGCTGCTCACTTCTATAAAAACATTTTTAGAATCAGTTATTTGTAGCATCAGTTTTTTATATTGCCACATAACTTAAACGGTAAGATAAAAAGAATATTTGTATTGTATTGTAGGTATTGTAAAAATATGACAAAAAACAAGCAGCAGCGGAGGGCTACATAAATAAAGAAACGGTTTTTTTTAACCATGTGTTTAAATTGATTTGTTATATTTGTTCTGTCTCTTGTTAATGATGTTGTTATTATGTTGTGTTATTGCTTAGGTACTCGTATTTGTGTCTGTGTTAGTTTTTGCAATAAATTTTTATCTATCTATCAATTTATATAAATTTCGATCTTAACAGCAGTAGCAGATCACAGGCGCATCAACTAACATGAATAAAAATAAGAAACCAGTTGAAACTTTTGCTGTACCTAAGTACTTGATTGCAGATAATTGTCATTAAAAGAAAAATAACACAAAACAAACACGTCTGATTTTCATTTTTATTTAATTTATTCCACCACCTTAATATTTTAATTTAATAATAACATTAATAAACATAATAAATAAGTAGGTAGTAAGTAAAATTTCAGGAACACCAATTAGGAAAATAAAATCTTGGATTAAAAAAAAACCACTCAACGAAATATGTTCAAGGGTCAAGACCCTTGTTTCTCAAGAGAAACATACTAATAATAATAATTATAAATGTGACTTGAGTTTAATTATTTTTGACATAACTCAGTAGCAAAAGGTAGAGTAGAAAAAGGTATTTGATATTTTTAAGTTCATAGTTGAAGTGCTGGGACCAAGTGCAATATCAACGGATATACCTACTCTTGAATTGATCAAAGTAGAATATACATTAGGTATTTTTTACACACCAGGAATGATAAGAAATACATTCCAGAACAGTAAAAAGTGTACAAATAGGCAACCTTAATGCTAATGTAGCAATTTCTACCACGACACCCCAACGAACATAAAGTTTTGTCTTGAATCGGTATCTGTCGCTAATCAAGACTAGTCTCAGTTGATAGTTGACGCTCCAAGTTTCATTAAATTTTGATAAATTACGTATTTTTACAAAACAATAAACAAATTACCAATGGAAGCAATCCAAGTGGTAGGTGTTACCCTCCGGTCTGGAGCGGTCGTAAAGGCAGTATTGGTTAGTTGCGCAAACGCACCGTCCCTCCATGACGCAAGTGGCGTTACAATTCCTGATGGCGGCGCAGTGGTTGGGGCAGTTGTTGGCGCATTCGTCCCAGTTGTTGTACGACCTCGACCTTGGCGCGTTTTTAGGGTCACATGGGGACAAGGCAGATCCAGCTCTTATTCCGAACTTGATTATGGTGATGGGGGTTCTCGTCGCGCCTTGGTATCCAATCGTGAGTATCGGTGGTAGGGAATGAACTCCCACGCCCACTGCGACTATTAACACTGTCAGTATTATTAATTTGGACACCATTTTTACTAGCTGCTATCAAATTTCGGTTTTAATAAATTACCTATAGCGTTAGCTTACGCTGAATGCTGAATACTTGTTTGCAAATTAAGCTGTCTTTTATACCCATAGAGGTTGATGTTTTTTACATTTATGTTTTTTATACCACACAATGTTGAAGGAATAGGTCCATAAATTATTTAGATAAAATGATTACATTAATTAAAAACAGTACGTTAAACTGCATTTTATTAATCTACATTGTCATGATGATAAAATTAATTGATAGCCAGCAAATTAACTCGCCTGTTTGTGACGGTCAATAAATATGTACCTATAATTAAATAATTAATTCAATTGAATAATTGACTACATCGTATTATAAATCACACTAATTGAAACAATGGTAATTGGAAAATGTCACGAATTAAAATTTATTTGCTCGCATATTTTTTATTTTACAGTTGTATTGGAAAGTTACCAAATACGAAGAATACCCTTTCCAATAAAAAAAGGATTATCAAAATCGGAATACTCCTATTACCTACTAGGTACTTATAAAAAAATATACCTACGCGTCGACTTGACAAATTTTAGGTCTTTGAATAAGAATATTGTATTAAACGATATTTACTATTTTCAGAGAAACAGTCCAAAATACTTGCACATAACAAAAGTTACTGATGTGTCCATGTGCCTTCCAGCGATTTCATATTAATTCGTACCCGCGGCAGAGATGTACTTCCTATGAAATAAATTATTATTTATCAGTACCAGGAACATTTTGTTTACACGAAGTGACAGCGAATAGCCAGAAAGATTGCGGATGAATAGTTGGCTGTCCTTGCAACTGCGGACGCGCGCGCGCTGCCCGATAGCAGATAGCGGCCCACGCGCACAAGCAGGCAGGGGTTAGCAACGATCTGGTTTTGGGGTATTGTATACATAGATTTACTTTATAATTTTGGGTTATTAACCAAATTCAAAATATTTTAAGACTTTTCTGGGCTGGATACTTCTAGACGACAAGACGAGATGGAGCATAATGTGCGTTTTAGATCGGAGGCCACGTTTAGGCAGAAGTGTGGACAGACCACCAGCCATATGGTCAAACGACCTAAGAAGCCACGCAAGCAATCTATGGACCAGAAAAACGGAGACGCGCCGCATGTATGTGCTCTGGAGAGGCATATGCCCTTTAATGCTTAGAAGAGCTTTTACGACGGACATGGTGCTTAGCTAGATTTCCTCTTCGAGACCAAGACCACGAAGTTACAACTATGTTCACTAGTATCTCGTGCTACTGTGATGTGTAGTGATGTAAAATTTCAACTTGGATCCCAAAATTCACCCTCAAATTCGAAATTCACTGTGTTTGTGAATTTTAACTTTACAGGTCCAGTAGATTCGGTGCAAATTGGTTGTGACAGAGGAGCAAAAAGACAGACCACTACAGGCATACGAGTAATCCTAAAAATAAAGATTTAGTTTTTTATTTAGATGTACGAATTCCGAAAACACTAGTTATAAACGATTAACCAAATTATCAGCACAAGCCGATCGAGTTACGAGTACGTTTTCCAGTAGGTACGTACACATATTATATGGAAAAGGATATGCAATAAATTTGGTAAAGTAAAAATGTTGCGAATCCCTGTCTTGTCCTATAGCAAGTTGTGTTCAGTCTAGTGCTGAGAACTAGAAGGATGGCTTTGCGAGCTTTTACTTCACTTGTAGTGCTTTTAGTGATTCTTTCTAATGGTGAATATCTATTGCCAAAATTATAACCCCCTGTGGTATTAAGTGCGATGTGAAGTGTGATTATGATGGAATTGGAAGAAAAAAAGAATTTCATCTTCGATTTAATATATGATCGAAGAATTTCATAGTGAAAATTGTGTAGAAAGTGTAGAGAGAGAGAGTTGGTAGTGTGGTGGCTAATTGTTTCTCATATGTAATGGAAGACAGCGCATCGATTCCAACCAATATTTTTTAGATTTTTGAATTCACAAGTACCTACGCTTCTGCGACTCATTTACCACAAAGAAAAAAATCGTTACGAAATTGCGTACATCTC
The DNA here is from genome assembly GCA_948473455.1 of Teleiodes luculella. Taxonomy (NCBI): domain Eukaryota; kingdom Metazoa; phylum Arthropoda; class Insecta; order Lepidoptera; family Gelechiidae; genus Teleiodes; species Teleiodes luculella. The sequence continues at coordinate 11,800,459 of OX419587.1, forward strand.
TGAAGAAATTCTAAGGTTTTTGTCGTGGTTGGCTGGGTCGATAACGACGTGTGATAATAAGCTGTTAAGTTTGTAAGACCTTATAGGACGTTGATGTTTGTTTGTTGTTGATATTATTATTAAAAGCTTTAGGGTAATTCGGAAACATATTGTATACACATTAAATAATGCTCTTAGCTTCAACCAAAATAATACAATGCGCAACCAAGTACGCTAGAAATGAGTAATAAAATAATATTACGCGCAACGTCAATATTTTTCAAATTGTTTAGGACACAGAACCTTGCATAACTTCAATGATAAGGATACTATTATAGTAGTAAAAGTTGCGCCACAAATTGTAACATAACGAACAGGGAACGGACATGTTACATATGAAACCGATTGCATAAACGCATAGTATACCTACCTACACTTGCAAAAAAATAATAAGTTACACAATATTACCCCACAAATAATTCCGCTGTGATACAATAAATAAAATTAGGTGCGTTCCTCTGTTTCCTGTGGACCCTGCTAACAAACAATAACCTGATTTTTGTATCAGGAGTGCAGCAAGGTGATTGCGAGTGCAGCAACGTCACGGCACTGACTAAGTTCCTGGATTCGATTCTCTCCGAGTATGACCGGGAAGAGCCGCCAACTGCTAAAGTTCAGGTGCTACTGTCGCTGGATGTACATCACGCTAACATTTACGAAAACACCAACACCCTGAGACTTCTGGCAGACTTGCATTTGGTAAGCACCTTTGGAAATTTGCCTATATAAAGGTCTTAGATAAAAGTCAACACTTAGTCCTAACGACATGCGACGACTGTTAAAATGTAGCGAAGGTTCGCATCAATAAAATTCTTCAAGAAGCAATAGGATCCATAAGCATTCAACACGATTTTTTGCCTGACTATATCCTAAAAGACATCCTTGCTCATTTAAGAGCTATAATTTGATGCGTTTTTGATCAACTCCTTTTTAATCTGTGTACCTACCACTTCAGAATGAATAGGAGGTACCTAACTAAAGGTAAAATTGGTGACGTTACGATACCAAGATACATGAACTTTGAGCGTGAGGGGTACGAGCGCGTATTTGTTTAATCAAATTCATCATCATCATCATCATCATCATCTCAGCCGAAATACGTCCACTGCGTGACAGAGGCCTCCCCAAGTATCTCCACAGTGATCGGTCCTGCGCTACCCGCATCCAGCGGCTTCCCGCGACCCTCACCAGATCGTCGGTCCATCTCGTGGGGGGCCTGCCCACACTTCGTCTTCCGGCGCGTGGCCGCCATTCAAGAACCTTTCTGCCCTAACGGCCGTCGGTTCTACGCGCAATGTGCCCTGCCCATTGCCACTTAAGTTAAGCATTTCTTCGGGCTATGTCGGTGACTGTGGTTTGCCTGCGGATCTCATCATTCCTGATTTGATCACGCAAAGAAACTCCAAGCATAGCCTTCTCCATCGCTCTTTGGGTGACTTAATCAAATTATTCCTTGCTATTTTCAGAACTGGCAAGATAGTCGCATCACATGGAATTCATCCGATTGGGGCTGTGACTGGGCGCTGGGTTCGTCTGAACGGTTATGGACCCCAGATGTGACATTGGCTAACCCAGCAGCAACCACTAATGGAGACCAGCCGCTAGCCGCCAAGCTCACCAGCTCTGGAGCCGTGGCTTGGACTAAGAGGCTTGATGTCAGCATACCCATAGGCATGCAACTAAAACATTGGCCCAATGATGTGCAGATAGGGGTGTTCCAATTCGCTTCTCGTGGACACGATATTACTGAAATTGATTTAGAGATTAAAAAAAACATTCAGGTAGGTACTAAGTATGTTAAAGTATCTCTAAATTTGTAATATAACATAACAGACAAAAATAAACAAGTAATTGAATATTTTCTGGGAGAAAATTAACAAACTATAGCGTGAGGTACGGGAAAACAGAGACTGAACCGTAAAAGTCTCAAGATTCAAGAACATTACTCGTACCTACTTAACAATATTTAAATTCCAGATGATAATGTTTGAATCTGTTGCTTGGGAAATCTCATCCTTGTATGGGGATTTGGAGCTCATCCCGAGTGTAGGAGAGGAGAACCAGCGGCGGCTGGCGATCTGGAAGTTGGGAATGCGGAGGCGAGCCCCGAGCCAGCTGCTGGCTTCGCGCGTGGCCCTCACTGCCTCGCTGATGCTGCTGGGAGCTGCTGCAATGCTGCCACCAACAAACCGCACGCCACTTGCCGCAGCCGCTGCTTTAATTTCTGCACTTTGGTTAGTTTTTTGTTACAGTCTGGCAAAAAAGTCGGAACTAATCTTACTTCTCAGAAATATCCATAAGTTAGAGCGTGACAGCATGATATAAAATGGCAACACCGTAAAGGAAGTGGTGCCCCTATTAATTTCACGTCATTTTTGCCAGACTGTACTTTGTTTAACAAAAGTCGATTGCATGTGGCTTTTATGGAACTAAGAAGCTTGACGGCATTATACCCATTGATTGCAAAGATTAAACATTGGCCCCATGATGTGCAGATAGGGGTGTTCAAAATATCATTTAATAGACAAACAGACTCCTTAGAATACACGCTCCTTAGAATATATGATCTGCATACCTATGAGTAGATGTTTGTATCTTGCAGGTTGTGCAGTGCCGTGTGGCGCCTCCCGAGTGGGTCGACGCCCCCCAAGGCCGTGTGTTTGCAAGGGGCCGTGTGCGCAGCCGCCGGCGCAGCGGCCGTGGCGACTGCGATCGTACTGCGCATCGCCCGGCTGAGCGCAATCCCGCCCAGCTTCGTGCGTTCTGCTGTGTTTACTGCTTCAAGGATACTTGCATTCTCTCCACCTCCAGAGGTAAGAACGCTGAAAAGGTCAATCACTTATTCATGTGGAAGCCAATGATGACAAAAAGCGTTAACTTCTTTTTTTGGTAGGTACCTTAAGTACCTACCTTGTAAAAACAATGATGTGTTTCTGTTCGTCCGTCTGTGGCACTGCAGCCAATTTGTTGTTTAGATAAAATTGCACTTGTTTGGATTTTAAATTAACTGCAACATAAGTATTCTTTGTTTTTATATTGTAAGGAATCTTAACGTTTTCGCGCAGGTGAATTTGGACATTGAAGAGCACCAGGTAGAACGCTTTGGACACCGTTCTTCCGATTTATTAGTGCCATCTGTTGAGCCGCTTTGTAAGGTTCTTTTTAATTTGCTACTGGAAAACTTCCCATTGCGGTACGCGTGTTTCGTTTTTCTAGCTCTTGACCGTACCAGTGCCAAGTTATTTATTTTGTCCAGGGCACCGGCGGCGACAGCGGCACTTGGGCGGCGGCGGCGCGTGCGCTGGACGCGCTACTGCTTGCTGTCATCGGGTTTGTGCTGCTAGTGCTGCTCTGCATTTACCTATAGCCACCTATAGCTGCCTATATACTTAACATTCACTATGGAGCCCTCCATACAATTTTTCCACATCTCCACACAAAATTTAACAAAAAAGCAAATAACTTATTAAAAGGCACATTTAGAAGTCACTTGATTTTTTAAGTTGCCTACGTATTAAAGTTATTTTTCTCTTTGGTTGCCTACCTATGATACAATATGTTTTTAACGTGTCAAGAACAAAAATAATTTTTTGCGACATGTTTTTTTGTCAGTTAACAGCTGTCTGTCAAAATAAACATGAGACTCCCAAAATATCGGTTTTCCTCTAAAACCACCCTTTTACGGCCCATTTTAACTGTTTGTGAATGGGGAGCTGAGAATTTTTTCTATTTATAAGGGGGAGCTGTTTTTATTTTATTTTGACTGACAGCTGTTTACGAGTAGGTATTCTTCAAGTTTGAGAACAATTTTAATCCAATTAGATTATCCTAATAGCAGATATTCAAATAGCCGAAGTGCATACAATCAAGAAAAAGAAACACGCCATGACATTATTTAAAAATGTATCTAGTTTAAGGATTTTACCGCTAAGTAGATAATAAATAATAATTAAATGCGCTATTTTCAATAACGCTTTGTTTGTTTTTGCTATACTTTCATTAAATTTATTATCATCTAAACTACCTATTCTATTCAGAAACAAAAAATTAAGAATCGAGTTTACCGACATAAAGGTCTATCGTTTCTCTTTTTGTGTACAATGCATTCGCCAGCCAAAAGTAGTATTGATAGTAATATGCCCATTAGCAGTACCTGAAAAAAATTAATCAGCTGGATCAATTACAGTAGGAGCGGTAGCCAGCCGCTGGGCTACTATTAATATTATATTTTAATATCTTCGGGCAGTTAACAGCACTAAAGTTTCACAAATAGACTGTTCTGCAATGCCCTAAACAAACTGAGGAAAGTCTCACAAAATGGTATTTTTTCGACGAGTCCCCACCGAGATTCGAACCCGGAACCATCAGGCAAGCTTTTGACTGTTGCTACTACTAGCTAATTAGGACTGTTGGTCGTCGTAGATCCATTCCCTCAACAGAAATTTGTTAATTGGTTTTTTTTTAATTGACCTATGCTTGAGACGAAAAAGTACGACGGATCAAGCTTCACCGGACTTGAAATTGGACTTGTTAATTGGACTTCCGCATTGGACACTTTTCACGACTTTTCAATTCTCAATCTGAGTGTCTCCGTTTTTTGGAAAGTTCATATTTTTTTGTTAGGATATCGCTTAAACTATCGCGCTTATTCCATTCCATCCATTGGTGCGCACCATCACCTTACGTGTTTGGTCAGTAAATTAAGTTAAAGGTTCGAACAAATACCACTTTGTAAAACTTTTTCCAGTTCGGTTAGGAAATTACAGATTTAGTCTCCTGATTGTCCAAAAAGAAAGATAATAAGATAATTCCGTTCTTCGGAAGGCACGTTAGACTTATCTGATGGTCCCACTATTATCTACGAATTTAGTCCTAAGGTATACGACTCATGTCAGAAGGCTAAACTGAGGCGGTTTAATAATTCTGTTTGTTTCATATTAATTCGGACAAAAGGTCATTGACGCCTAAATACAATGCCCATTTTTAGGGTTCCGTAGCCAAATGGCAAAAAACGGAACCCTTATAGATTCGTCATGTCTGTCTGTCTGTCTGTCTGTCCGTCCGTATGTCACAGCCACTTTATTCCGAAACTATAATACCTATACTGTTGAAACTTGGTAAGTAGATGTATTCTGTGAACCGCATTAAGATATTTTTATAAAAAAAGATAATTCAAAAAATATATAAAACCGCCTTCAACGTCCTAAACTACACTAAAAAGTTACAAATAAAATATAAATCTAGCTGAAAGCATAGCAATTTAATATGGCTATTAATATTACTTATTTACATAAATTGTAACATCATATAAACATGTGTAGACATTGATATACACTTCACCTTGGAGTCGGTGCCAGTTGAGGCTAGCTATTTAATCGGAACCACATCTGATCTCAAAAGTTCAGATCGATGAATATAAAAAATTTAAAGAACGCGGTTAGAGTACTAGGTACTGAGCCCACTATAGATGACTACTAGCAGTAGAAGTCTTTTGGTCGAAATGATGGTGATTAGCTGGCACCGACTCCAAGATAAAGTATATATCAATGTCTACACATGTTTATATGATGTTACAATTTATGTAAATAAGTAATATTAATAGCCATATTAAATTGCTATGCTTTCAGCTAGATTTATATTTTATTTGTAACTTTTTAGTGTAGTTTAGGACGTTGAAGGCGGTTTTATATATTTTTTGAATTATCTTTTTATTTTACCCTTTTTAGTGGAAATTTACCATGACAAGTTAGGTACTCACAAAACTTTAATTTGTTTTGTTTAGTACATATAATTAAATGCAGATTTTCTCACTATGTTTCCTTGACAGTATTACGTTTGATTTTTAAATTCTAAATCATTGCTATACTTGATTGGACTTTAAACTAAGTTTTCCGAATGGCGAACAACTGACCAAACCACTACGATACCGACGACGCTCGCCCGTTTAGTCCACGGAAGAATTCTTAAGTTGTTATCTTCACTTGGGGTTTTCAAATCTTTAATCTATGACTAGTTTACAGAATATATGAACCAAAACCGCATATTCCTTGTTATTTCAATTATAACAAAAGCAACGCAATGAGTGTGCTGTTGTTTATTGAAGAGTTTTCGTTTTAATCATGAAGGAAGAAAACATTTTACGTGGGTATTAAGCAACACTTCTGATAGTATACTGCTTAGTTGACGGATCAGGGATCGCAGTTGTTGCTATTGACTACCCCGGTAATAAGGTATGAAGGATGCCGCCTTGTGGTTCCCGGCGACTTACCAAAAACAATTTCGCCTCGCTAGCGTAAGGGTTGTGGGTTGTGATAATAAACAACCTAACATCCATCCATCCGTCCACTGCGCGTTTGCTTGCTTGTTTATATTTAAATAAAATAGACGAATGTATAGTTCCCGGCGCGTAACCTACAACCACTGTGAACCCCATTTCAATTGCCAAGCAGTGATGGAAACAAACAGCCTGAAACAGTCCCGCTGCTGAACTAAGGTTTCTACAGGAGGCTTTTGGAAAAATATTTACGGTTAGAAGGCAGGTTGTTGTTAGTTGTCCATTCTCACAGTAAGACACCCACTAGAAGAGTTTGGTTGATGCTTATTTAAGCGGCTCTAAATAATAACGAATTAAATGAACAATTCAATACAAATATTATACACAATAAATAATACTAAAGTTAAAAAAAGCTAAATAACACACTTGATTTTATTATGTTACACTCTAACTTTTGTATCGAATGGTAGAAGCTTTCAGGTTTCCCACCAAATTATGAAAAAAAAAGAACTCTACATTACTGGCACGGTTTTGACTGTATTTTTATTTGTCTGTCCCCATGCCTCTCTAGGTAGTTCGCTGCTCTCTAGGAAATAAAAGATATATCTAATATATGTATGGAAAAGCAAAAAGACAAAATACTAAATGCCCAAAGAAGTAAGCAATTCCCAAGATTATTGCAAGTTGCAAGTTGATCACCATTGTATATAAGAAGTTCGATAAATAAGTCCAGTAGCCATGTGATAAAATGTACGAAAATAATCGATAAATATACGTTACGCTTCATACCACATCACATCACTATTTTCAAATTCAGTAACCATTAAGTTTCTTGTTTTTTACATGCCAAATAAAGACAAATAAATGTCATACTTTATTGATATTTTGTTTTTAGTTGGGCATGTCATAACATGAATGTCTCTATCTTTTTCTAACGTACCATATTCAAAGATGTGTGATAGAGACTGATAGAGTTAAAAAACAAACACCGTCTCCCGCTTCCCCCTACCCTCCCACCCCTCTGAGCGGCCGCATTGGTTTCGATACAAAATAGGCATGATACTCCATCTGGGCGCGTAAAATTATTTCTTCCTTCATGGTTTAGTCTTCTACTCCGCCATGAGATATAATCCAAATTTATATGAAACCATTTTGAGTTCAACTTCTATCTATAAAACAAAAAAATATTGAAATCGATTGATAGGAAGCCGAGATATTGCCAAAACAATTTACCGATCGGGTATAACGGCATCGTCAATTGAGGAGTTATTTCCTCATATCTTCAAATTTAATCATCCGATCTTAGCGAAATTTTTATGGGACCACCCTGCAAGCAAACCTGGGCGATTAAAAAAAGAATTTTGAAAATCGGTTCACAATTGGCGGAGATATCTTATAACAAACACACAAAAAAAAAAAAAAAAAAAAAAACATACGCGTCGAATTGAGAACCTCCTCCTTTTTTGAAGTCGGTTAAAAATAGAAAAAAAAAACAATTTTAGGGGGTCCCCATACATAGAACTGAAACTAAAAAAAATATGTGATGTTGCTATATGATGTGCATTAATATGAAAACTTCCAACGAAAATGGGTTTGAACGAGATCTAGTAAGTAGTTTTTTTTTTAATACGTCATAAATCGTAAACCGCAATTTACCTTTCACTATTATTAAAACATCGATCAAAGTCAAAACGAACTACAAAAACTTTTATATTATGTTACTGGCTGCTATGGAACCCTTCATGGGCGATTCCGACTCGCACTTGGCCGCTTTTTTTATGGAAATTTTCGCTAAATGCGTTATTTGGCATACCGTAGGTAGTAGAAGGCGGGGCGAGCGTGTGACCTTGCCAGACATTTTGGCGTTACACTATTTTTAATAACTTTCAAGAAAAGAAAGAGGTCAATGAACTTTTGTCCGGATTTATAAGAAACAGACCATAGGCGAGGTAGGTTCTCGAAAGCTACACGATAAGCAAGTGAACTAACATGTATGCAAGGCAGCACGTCTTGTATGGTGACGCTGGTGAAGCCACCTGCGCCGGCGTCGCAGCGCGGCTTGCTCTCCATCCAAGTGCGCTTCACACGGTCCATCAGACCTACTTCGCGTTGCCAGCGTAATCTGAAGGAACATTGCTATGCTTAAATCTTGTACGAAAATTATTAAAGCTGGCGCTCAACTATAATAGTGTTACATTACATTAAATCATTGTATTTTTTTTCCTGTAGCCATTTTACTCATTTTTTTGCTATGATATTACGTTCGGTAATCGGTCTCTCTTTCTTACCCATTGAGGGATTACGTACAAGTACCAGAGAAGACACCTCGAATCTTAGAGCAACGCCGGCCTTCCGTACCGGATACATTATAATAAGCGCCAACATGGGGGCAGCGGAGGGCGGGCGGAGTGCGGAGGGAGAAGAAAAACAAAACACAAACGACATAGAAGTTGGAGATCGCGACGGGTGTCATTTCTATTGATGTACCTACGCTAGTGCAATTGTAGTTCAATGTTCTTATCTTACCTGACAGCAATCAGCTCGCGGTACCCGGAGTGTTTCCTCACCGGGATGGCGACCATGGGCAGCTTGAACGCCTGGATCTGCGTCAGGCCGCACTTCTCGCGCTCCGTAAACGTCTTGCTGATGATGTCGTAGCCGGAACTCTCCTCCACCTGTTTTACGATTTTTGTCTATTAAAGGCGCGACGCAGCAGTCGCACTGGACCACGTCGCCGTGATCGTTACAAAAGGAAGGTTAGAAAACAATCGACAGTGTAAATGTCGTCGATGGAGCAGGCAATAAAAAGGCCGTATTCTCAACTACTGGCAGCGGGGTTGTATGATTGTATGTAGAACGCGTCGCTGCCGTCGAAAACAGTTCAATAGAGAACTATGCTTTTGAAAGCAGCGCTCTCGCCTCGCTATCGATGCTGAACCCATAGTCGCTAGTCATCGAGAATACGGCCATACGCGGCGCATGCTATCCAGCGCGACGCAGTGAACACCCTTTATACTTTTTTCCCCAAATTGCTCGACTGCTATTTCTACCAGAGTGATAGAAGACGACACGGTCTTTGGTAAGAGTCCAAGAAAACAAGTCTTCTTTTAAGTCAGAGGAACTAGCTTTCTTTGGAAATTTTCCATTTACAATCCGCTATCAGCATAAAATAATACATGGCACAATACATTTTTGTCAAACAGGGTAACTGGAGGGTTTTTGCACCAGTTTCTTCGAAATTATGTGGCCCTGTACCTGGAAAGCGAAGAACTCCTTCCTCATCCTAGCGATACCGTCTACGACGCTCAGGTAGGCGTTGTCTCCGAGAGGCAGCAGCTTCTTGCGGTACAGCCTCATTGTGGCCGGGTCTGTACTCTCCTACGAATAATTTACAAACAATCAAGTAAGGAAGGTGAATGTCTGGGTATAATGACAACTAAGTACTTCCACGGATGAAGCTTCTGGATTAGGCACGCTTTTAATAAATCCGGTGAAGCTTCATTGCGACTAGCTAATTAAAATGATTTTGAAAACATTGGGCTAATGCTTCTTTGTTCAAGGCTGACAGATATAGATAATAATATGAATATGATTTCCTTCTCAAGAGTAGCCCCACTACTTACTAGTGTGTACAGACTATAACTTTCCACAGCTGCTGGACCTTAGAAGGGAATTGTTGCCATAATCCACACGCTCGGGGGGCTGTCGTTCGCTATTGTCGTTATTTTCCACAGAGATGAATGCTATTGCCCATTCCTGGGATTATATGCCTTTTCTTGCCTCGTAAGTAGGTACTACACTAACAAGAAAAGTCGGCTTTGTTCAATTCCTAGGGAATCGCGCGGAGAATAGTTTCGTTACTCACCGCAAAATACACCTTTTTATACGTAGTATCCTGCACCCCGACTCCTATAGAAGATTGAACCAGGTCGTCGATGGTGCGAAGGGCATTGCTGGGAGCTTGCAGTATGGAAACCACTTTGGCGGAGTATGCGGTGAAGGCAAACAGAGCCAAAAGTAGAGTGGAGAACATGACCAGACGGGCTGACGCTATTGATGGCGTTACCGAGAAACCTGGACAGGAAATTAGGAAATCAAAGACGTTTCCCAATGTAATCGAGCGCTATGCCATAGAATGTACAGCGGCCATGCTAGTACTCTACTGTTAGAACAACTAAGGAAATATTATTCTGCAGGTACCTACAGAAGCTAACACTTGTGGTTCGACTCTTTAACTTGTAGATCGCCGTTTACCATAGCATTAGGAGAAACTCTTAATGCAAGTGAATCGTCGCCGCATGCACTGCATTCATATTATTTTCTACTTGAAAACTATGCATCTAGAAAACATTTACTAACTAACTAACTAACCGTTATTATTTCCTTAACGGGTATTATTTCCTTAAAGTATCGCGGTACCAGTTTTCAGCCTACCTTGCACTTGACCGTACCTACCCATACCGGTACATCGTTTCCTAACCTTGTTGACAAATGATTCCAATAGCGAATGTGAATGTGTCCGCAGGGGTTATCTGCCTGAGCTCGGGGTCTATGGCCCTGAGGGCTCTGGCCAGTACAGCCAGTAACAGCGCAGCTGACGTCACGAGGGTCGCGCTGGCCGCCCACACGCCGCGACTGAACGGCAGGAGAAAGACGTTGGTCACTGCTGCTTGCACTGGCTGCCGGAATATGAACGCACCCCTGTAACGTTAAAAATATGGGCTTCCTGTGGTTCAGCCGTATCTCCTGTTCCACAGAATAAGTTACGTTAAGTTAAGCTACTTAACGAATTGATTGTTTGGATTATATATAACGGACCTTTTAAATAACCAAATGTTGTTTTTTTCGTAGAATAACTGTTTTACAAACTCTGTCATATTTTACCTTTTATTTTACTGTGCACAAAACGTGCCCAATTTCGATTAAGATTATTATTGCATGGCTTTTACGAACATGACAGGAGCAGTTATTTTGCAACCTGACAACTTTTTTGGTTTGAAAACTTTTAAATTCTGAAACATTTTTAGAAAAGCAGTGTGCTAAAGAATAATTTTGATTATTTTTCGTAGAATTCGCAAAACGTTAAGACAAAACCTTCCTCAGGAGTCCCAGTCACTAAATCCCAAAAGTTATTCAGGCGTACCTAAGCTCTATGGTCTCAGCCACATAGTGGAGGATGCGCCAGCGGTCTGCGCGCATGAATATGGAAGCTACCCCCAGATCCACCTCCCCCCGCTGCAGACTGCCCGCAAGGCCGTTGAAAGACCCATTGTGCTCTTCCCCGTAAAGGTCCACCTGGCGAATGTTGTACCTGTAGAGTTAGTGAATATCTCAGTAGATAAATAGCCCCAAGATTACAATAGGTACCTACATTTATTTAGTTTAGGTTAACAGTCTCCGTGGCCAAGTGGAAAAACGCACGCCTCACATTACGAATGTTCCGGGTTCGAATCCCGGCAGTGCATTCGTCGAACAAATGTCACATTGTGAGACTTACTTACTTACTTACTTACTCCAGTTTGGTTAGTTAGCATATTACAAACTGATTGTCCGGAAAGAAAGATGGTTTTGTGTTTCGTAAGGCACGTAAAGGTTTTGCTCCCAGTTTACTACCTATCTAATGTGATGTAGTCGTTACACGAGGCGAGGAGGAAAAAATGGGTCATGAAATAAAATTAAACAATGACCGAAAATGCAGGTCTTCTGCAAGCATCATCATGATCGGGTAGGTGAGTTTCGGAAACGTGTCGATTTGTCGCGCCGACAAATCGTCCCAATTCTTGAAGTGTTGGGGCTGGGACACCTGGAAACATCCAGAACACAATAACTTTAGATCATTAGCATACTAATAGCTGACATACGAGTAACATTTCTTACTAAAATAAAATAATAGCAAGGGTCAATCCTGGAGCGAGTGAATAACGTAGGTATATTATGAATTGAACATAATCAGACACTCATCTAAGGACATGCCTTTTATACAAAAATTTCCCTTATCTTATAATAGGTAGTAAATTTCTATTTAAATAAATAAAAATAAATCCTACAGTATTTAGAGATTTTCCTGATCTTGATTATGTACCTACCTAACCTAGGCATTACAAAACTACATACAAGCCTGGAAAACTTACAATGACTTCACACATCAGCCGAACATTCTGTAAATCTTTCCTTCTCGCTACGGTTGTGGGTTTTCCACTCCAAAATTCTTGCAACACCGTCGTAGAGATATTATAATCTATTCCCCACTCAGTCAATATTAACGGTTGATCTTTCTTAACTCGATACGCGTCCGAAATGGCGTTCGGCGTAGCTAATGTGACGTCAGAATCTGGTAGAACCTCAGCTTTGGAGAAGCTCTCCAGTGACGAGGAATTGGATGTGTGGAGTATCAGCCACGTGTAGCGAAGATTGAAGGCGCGACTGGATGACGCCTGGTATTTTTAATATAGTTATTTGTTAGATAGTCAATCATTACGTAGGTAAACTTAATCAGTGTTTCAGTGAATTAGTAACGCATCTTTGAGCTCTCTCAACAAAGTCAAAAGTCAAAGTACTTATTTTTAACTTTAGGATATTTACATGACGTAGAAGTCAGTTACATGTTCTATTCTGGCGAGTTCAAAAATTTGGCTGACTTCTGTGGAAATTTCATATTTATAAAAATACTTTAATTGGTTGGTATGAAGTTAAATTAAATGCCACTTAAAATATAGAGTCTGCTATTAGGCATACCTACTACCTACCTTTAATTTTCTGACCCACGTTATAAAATTACCTTTTCAATGACAATGTCAGCGCCTGGACATTCCATGTCCAGCAACGCTCCTTCTCGTGCTATGGCGTCTGGCGGCAACTCTGGCAGGAGTGTGAAATCCTTCATCATGCGTACGCGCAGGTCTACGCCAGCGCTTGTCGCCGCTACCCGAAATTCATGCAGTTTCTCTAGTTGATAAATATTATCAAAAGAATAAAATAACAGAAGGTAACAGAAAAACTGTTAAGTAGATCGAAACCAGCGTAATGTCATAGTTCCTTAACAAAGATCTCTTTGGTATCACAGATTCCACAATGCAAACGCTGCATGGAGACAGAGGAGATCACGACCACACTGGTCGTCGCTCTTGGAATGCGAAGAAATAACCATGGGGCGGGCTAAACACCTTTGAACACCAGGGTCAATATCTCTAATAGCCTACTGTTGGACTAACCTAAGGCCTTTCCCTTGATCGGAAGGTGATGCCACTATCCCCACGTTTAGCGCTTCGCAGTTGATGGTTAAATAGAAGAACGTTCTTTTATTTTGTCAAGCAAAAGAGCATGCATGAGGACTATAGCAACACATTATTAGGCGATGAGGAATGAGACAGTAGTCTAACAATTGATTATTGTAGAATAGGTACAGATGAAATAGAAAATGAACCTGGATTCCAACAGACGAAGGCAGTCAGCAGCGATAGCCTCTTCGACGCGAAGAAGACGAAGATGAACTCTTGATACAGCATGATGAAATGCACAAAGGAACTAAGCCCCTGGATATAAACCCCATTAGACTGATCAAATCAAGCAAATGATCAAATATAATTACGAAGACTAACGACGTTTTTCATCGAATAAACGACTATTTGAATTGCATTAATGGCGAGTCAGAAAGGAAACTAATGCAGTTAGCAAGAAAGACAAACATCTAAGGCTCTTACAGACTAAAGACTAAATTATATCAGCCCACTGCAGGGAAACTCTTACTATAAAAAAGTGTGAGAAGGAACCAGAGGTTGGAAAGCCGCGCTTCGCTAAATTCGTTATTCTGAGAAAGGAATTGAACAATGTAAAACTTCCAAAGCGTGTAATTTTTTTACATTAATAATTATTATTGTTACAAACGATAGATTATCGTACAGTAGCCAGCACATGCGGCTGGACATATTGACCTTGAGAGCTCCCGTATTCCGTAACATGTGCTGGCTTCTGTATATTAGAAAAATCTTCTATAAAATCTGTTTATAATTAGGTTTAAATTACTATAACGACTGTAGACAAATACGCGACTGTACTAGCATAAACATTATAAAATATATCTTATTGTTTGCAAATCAATTTTAACTGTTCTATTAATATTTCTTTGAACCGTCCACTCAATGGCTACGTAAATCACTTAAAGACTGTCATTAAGTTTACTTTACTGGGTCATCGTGATTATTTGAACGAATTGACTTCTTTCTCTATTAAAACCCACTTAGCGATCGGTACAGTTATAAAATTATATTTACTACTGGACACAGGTCCAAGTATATGTATTAGACGAGAAGTCTGCCCCTGGCTCCATTTGCAATATCATTATTTACCGTAGGAATAACTACTTGTCCCGCAGTAAAAATGTGCCTATATTTTAAGGGTTAAGGGGCTCTACCGTGCTAAGTGGCGCCGCCATCCTGAAAAAAATAAAAACTCGGGAAATAATCAATTTTTCAAAAATCCGGTCCACAGAACTGGAGTCGGGGTGCTGTAGGACTTTGACTTTGACTTTGACTTTGACTGAGTTTTTTTTTGTTGTTTTTATTGTTCTTATACTACAAAGATCTTCAATATTGTTATCGTTAGTTTTTCTTAAATTGAAATCTAGTACAATTAACCAGAAAATTGTTTTGTAACAAATGCATGCATCATCGGTACGAATTTAAAAAAAAATAGAGGAAACAAAAATAATAGCAAGTGTCTATTAACATAACGTCCATATATTTAACTAAACTTAACAATACTTAAACAATGATTATTATCCTGTATCAACAATACTTTATATATCACTAAAATAAATTATAATTATTAAACAAAATCAATTAAATTAGTCTTTTTGCATTGTTTCTTTATAGTGACAAACATTAGATTTCTTTTGTATTGTCTATGGTCACAAACTTTCATCGAGCTACCAGTAGGTGGCGCTGACATAAAAGAACTTCAACGCTGAAGTAAGTGGCCTACCGCACCAAGGGTGTTATATTATAAATAAGTAAAGCCTGACCAAAGGAATAAGAAGCCTGCTCTGGGGGCGCCACGTGTATATTTTTATGACTATGGCTACAATTTCCCTTATAAAATTAGTTCCACTGAAATTCCGCAATATGGCGAGGCTTCTTATTTCTTTGGTCGGGCTTTACTACTGTGTACTTCCTTGTACCGAACTAAAGTTGTTTTTTTTTCATTCTACTACAGAACTTAACTAATGTAAGTTAAATTATATTTTTGGTCACTAATTCATCACAATTTTCATACCCCGTTCTTATCTTCACAAGCCACTCTTTTTTATAATTAAATTTACTATTTGAGATTACGTAATGAAACAAGTTAAAATATAGTTAAAATAAAAAGATTGCAAGTCATAAAGTTTTTGAATTCATAATTCAGCATTTTATTTGATTTTAAGTAAACAGTTTAGCACAAAGCTTGTATCACGCGATGTGACAGTTCACAAGACAGAAAATTAAGTAGAATCTAGTAATTAATGTTCCTTAAGGAAAAGGAACAGTAACCTCAGCCACAATATATCACCAGGGCTGATCGGGGTAACTAACCCGATTGCAAGATTACATTGTTTATCAGAAGCTTCAGTCCGCCACAACTAGATGGCGCCGTCAAGCAGCGGGGCAGACGTTGGCTTGTGTGAAGATATGTGTGTAGTTGACGAGTGTGAAGAGTAGCAAGGAGCCGACGGCGGAGCCGAGCTGCGTGGCCCCGCCCACCGCCCGCATGCCCCGCGCCCCCCCCGCTCTCGCCCACCCATACACCCACATGCGGGCGTAAGAGACGACCCCGCTCACCCAGATCCAAGATATCACCTGTAAACAAAGATACCATGTGTAAATAATGGTAGTGGTGTATTTTATTGGCATAATTCAAGTAGTCTTTACAAATGGTACAAATAAACGACGTGTTTCCGACACTTTTGGGTGGTATATGATAGCTCGGAAACCTGCAACCCATAACAACCTGCTTTCTAGTAGAGAAAGAAAAAAATACCGGGAAAATGAAGCTGTGTGTGAGTTCTAAACTAAAATCCAATGTATCTTCTTTTGTGTTTTGTTTAAAAATAGAGTTAAGATGTGTACAAACGGGATGCAAATGTTGACCTTTAGATTTTAGTATTTATGAAGTCGCTTTGAATGTCACTTTAAACCAAGCAACCTATCTCACCTCTATCTTTATTATCACATCACCAGTATTATTGATTAATGGCAAAAGTAATAAAATGCGTTCTATTAGTAAATCGATTGATTGGACAAAGAACATCAAATCGGTTAAAAAATGATTAAATCATAATTTTCATCATACCTATGCCAACAAGCCGGTATGATGTGGCCCAGTGCGGGATAGTCAATATTACACGCAACTTTTTAATTTATTTGCAGTAATCCTCGTTCATCATCATCGTTTAAGCAGAAATTCGTCCACTGCCGGAAAAAGACCTTCCCTTAGTTCTCTCCAGATCGATCGACCCATCCCTTGTATAATTATATTATATTACAATGTAAAAAATAATACTCACAATAATAGCTACTCCAATAGACTGGTGCTGCAGCGGCGGCGTGGGGCTGAGCAGCGCTGTGGCGAGGATGTAGGCGAGCGGCAGCGCTGTAGCGGCTAACAGAGCAGCGAGCAATCGAGCCGCCGCCGGCCGCAGCCACACGCCCGCCAAGCACGCGGCGGGATTCGCCATCGCTCCCAGCGTCGCCGCCAGATGATACGCGCGCGTCCCATACGGCATACACGAATACGACTGCACAGATGGCAGCACTCCGTTACTCAATGCATTCAAACTCCCCATCAGAACCAACACGCCCAGCCACCGCCCGCGCAGCAACGCGACTCGAGGGTCCGAAGCCTCCTCGTCCTTCGCCGCCGCCGCCGGCGTCACGCGCTCCGAGTCGAACGCTTTACTGCGATCCACAACTATGAAGCTTGTTAGACTTGCCGCCGATAGACAGCCGAGGATTAGCAGGAAAACGGTGGAGTCGAAGCGCGGTGGCGGGTATACCGCGCCCACTCCCGGCACGCACTCCGGCTCGCCGCCGACGCCTTGCACGAGCGCCAGCACGCTGGGAATGAACCCGCTGAGCCCTTCCCCCACCAGATACGTCGCGAGGTACACGTCCCGGAAGTGCCGCAAGTACGGGTAAAACAGCACCGAGCTCGTGCAGCCCACGAGCGCCGCGAAGAACGTGAGCGCGAGGAACGCGACCGATTTGTTCTCGCCGTTGATCGGCGTCGTCCTATCGTACACGAACGCGTTGATGACCAGAGCGGCGGTGCCGACGGATAGTAACGCGTAGATGTATGGCGAATCGGAGGCGCGCGGTCGGAGGCGCCGCAGTATTGTGTAGATGAGGAGGCCGACGTTGGCGAGTTGGACGGAGAGGGCCATGCTGGCGGGTAGGCCCCATCCTTCGGGCAGGAATTCGACGAGTAAGGGGAGTTGTACGTAGAGGCCGTTGACCCCGAGCCAGGTGCCGAGGCCCCAGCAGACGAACAGTGCGTCGAGCGCGACCCGCCGCCTCGCGCCGATCATGGCGTCGCCGCTTTCCGCGTCGGGGGTGTCGCCGGTGCCGCCCAGACACGGCGCGCGCTCCTTCTCCTCGTTCAACCTACACATAAACAAACTTCCTTAACCTTCAAAAAATATCACACAAACTTTTTAAATGCATTAGAGATCCTTAAATCTAGAGTACTAAGGCGAGAAGAGATCTCAATCTTCCAGACAACTTCGAAGTCGAAAAATGGTTCTAAAATATTTATCTTGCCTACCCTTTTTTAAGACACGAGATCTGGTGTATCGAGGTGAGAAGCGACCTCTCCCAGACAACCTTCCTACCACAGAGTCGAAAAAGGGATTTTAGCTGAATAGACCCGAGAGTTTACTAGAGAAACAACATACATGTTGTGTAACACACGAGGCAATTTAATGATCTGTAAGTAGGTAAGTAAGTAGTTAAGTACGTACCTAATAAAACAACACTTAAACAATTAAGTCGCACGTATTTGCACAAATGTTGTAGGAAAAATTTAATACGTAGCACGAAGTTATTATTCAAAAAGTTGTACACGACTGCACGCGGCACACCAGCACGCCACAATATCCACTAGGTACTTTGATTCGTCTCGACCACCGTCTCGACAATAAACTGTTTCATGATATCTTTATTACAAATATCCATCAAATTAGTTGATAAACAGCTAAGTAGATACGTGAGCTAGCTGCAATACCTATATAAATAAATATTATAAAAGATAAAAAACTTGTAATACTTAATGTTATTTTATTTTATTACTTCAAGGTCTCTAAGCACATTTCTTTAAACTGACAAATAAATTAGAAATCGCTACGAAATAAAAATGTCTAATATATTTTAAGATAATTTAAGCGTACCCGTGAGTATCCAAGGATTTAATATTGATATCCATATTTTGTAGACTTATGATTATGAATTGATTGAACCTTTCCCGACGTATGTTGATCAAGAAATGTTTAAAGAAATAAAATTTATAACAGGCAAAATTAAAGGTGACTTTCGATTTGCAGACGAAACTTGCGGTTAATCGTGTTTCTTATCTTAATCGCCATTACGAATTCTGTACTAAAATTGCAAACGTAAATAGTATGGAAATTGTGGTAACTACCTAAGCAATGTTTTATAACTATTTTAAACAAAAGTTTTATAATAAGACAGGGTTCGAAAAAATCAAGATAATTTAATTTCGGATAAATATCTGATAATTATCACTTATTCTCCTCTTAATGTTTTGTTTTTGATTGTTCTTGTTTTTAAGTAGTTCATCAAATTTATTATGTAGTACTTTAAAAATTAATTCGTAAAAAAATATGAAATCACATTTGAATACCTACACATGGAACGATTTCATATTTTTAATGATTTGTTTGGAATTTTTATGTTTATTAAGGAATATCTATTATGATAATTATCACTTTGAGAACACTGCAATTTACGATTATTATGTATTATATAGTAACAAAACCAAAAGTGACCAAAACAGTAATAAGATAAGTGAGTTATTGAGAATGATAAGACTTTCACTATTGTTAGTCATGTCTTGATATTGTTACGGACGTGGGGTTCGGGATTTGTAAGAAAAGCCGAATGACTTAATTTGAGAATTTATTCGACGATAAACAGGTCGCAGGTCCAATCACAACTGTAGCCAAATCGCAGGGTCGCTCGTAGTCCGTTGGTCACGCTGAGTTCGCAGGTGTCTTCACTAGTCACTCCAATCACGATGTAGCCAAATCACAGGGTCGCTCGTAGTCCGTAGGTATCGCTTTAGTCGCAGGTTTCTTCCACTGATCGCTTGTAGATCGCTTATTGAGATCGCTTCGATAGCTCAGAAATGAACTGGCGTTGGCCGTCGTCTCGGGCGTTTATATACCCCCACGAAACAATGGGTTGTTTACGCGATGCTCGATTTCTGGAGTAATCCCATTATAATCACGTAATCGGGAAATTACTAGAACATTTCCTTTGTTCTCAGACAATACTTGTCACAGAACAATGGGCGCGCGAGGTCACTAAATTCGAGTAAACAAGTGGCTTGCTTAGGTGATTTTGTGCCTTGCGGCGTTGACAGAAAGTCCATCTTCGTTTGCACCGTGATCCCTCCGTGGATGCAATTGGAATTTCCCATCTTTTATAGTTGTATAGATGTACTTATATCGAATTTGAGTAGCGATCTCTCGAACTTTATGGCAAGTTCGTGACACTGCCCTCCTCTTAGAGATGCTCGTCCCGAGCTTCTTCATTACTGCCATGGTAACGCGCCAAGCGGTCGACGTGGACCACTTTTAGTGCTCCTCTCGGATGCCGTTGTATCCGATACGTTACGTCATTGATTCGCGTAACTACCTTGAATGGTCCTTCCCATCTCGTCTGTAGTTTGGGTGACTTTCCTTTTCGGCGTGTTGGGAGCCAGACTAGTGTTCCTTCCTCAAATCCACTGGTATTTGCTCGTCGGTCATATCTAGTCTTCATGTTTTCGCTCGATTGTAGACCGTTTTCTCGTACCATCGCATAAATCTCCCTCATTTTGTCTCGCAATTCAGACACATAATCCTGTAAGGTGATGGGGTCCTCTGGTGTTCCTCCTGTTAGAAGATCAACCGGTAATCTTAGCTCACGTCCGAAGTTCACATATGCCGGGGTGGCCTTCGTGCTCTCATGTTCCGAGGTTCTATAGGCGAGAAGGAAAAGTGGGATGTATTTGTCCCAGTCTCTCTGGTGGTTGTCTACTAATTTCGCCAAATGTCTCTCCAGTGTTTGGTTAAACCTCTCCACCATGCCGTCGGACTGTGGGTGATACGGGGTAGTCCTCGTCTTGTGCATGCCCAGTATTTTGCAGACTTCTTGGAACACGTTCGACTCGAAGTTCCGGCCCTGGTCCGAATGGATTTCTAGTGGTACACCATATCGGCATATGACTTCTTCCACTAATTTGGAGGCCACGGTCGTAGCTTCTTGGTTGGGTATAGCAAATACTTCTGGCCATTTGGTAAAGTAATCCATAACCACCATAAAGTATTTGTTTCCCGACTCCGTCACGGGGAATGGTCCGGCAACGTCTACTGCTATTCGCTCCCATGGTGCACCAACGTTGTAAAGTTGAAGGTGTCCTCGGCTCCTGGTTGATGGACCTTTTACTGCAGCACAAGTGGTACATTTTCGGCACCAATCCTGCACATCCGCTCGACAGTTTAGCCAGTAAAATCTTTCCCGTAACTTCGTCAAAGTTCTTTTGACACCCAGGTGACCACCTGATATGCCATCGTGTACTTCACGAAGAACATCCTTGATCCGTTCTTTTGGCACGACCAGCTGCAGATGAAACTCTCTACCGTTGGGTTTTTCCCATTTTCGGTAAAGTATCCCGTTCTGCAGGACAAAACTGTCCCACTGTGCCCAATATGCTTTGGTGATGGTACTCGTAGGCGCAACTTCATACCATTTTGGCTTTTCCTCGCCACGTTGCTTCCATGCGACGATAAGTCGTATATCTTCGTCGTCTTCTTGGGCTTCTCTCATTGACTCGTCTTCCCAGGATCTCGGAGGGCTAGTCCTAGTAAGTTGCACAATTTCTTCCTTAGACTCTTGCTTGACGCAGTGCTTGCATTCCTCTGGACATGGTCTCCTTGAGAGGGCATCAGCATTTCCATGAGTCTTCCCGCTGCGATGTTCAGTGATGAAGTCATATTCTTGAAGCTGTTCGATCCATCTTGCAACTTGACCTTCGGGATTTTTAAACTGAAGCAGCCATTTTAAAGCGGCGTGGTCGGTACGAAGCGTGAACTTCCTGCCGATGATGTATTTGCTGAAGTGATGAAGAGTCTTAACCACAGCCAAGAGCTCTCTTCTCGTCACACAGTAGTTCCTTTCAGGCTTCGATAGCGACTTGCTGAAGTAGGCAATCACAACTTCCTTGTCCCCTTGCTTTTGAGACAGTACTCCACCAATCGCTGTGTTGCTTGCATCCGTATCGACGATAAACTGCCCATTCGCTTGTGGGTATCCCAAGATTGGTGTCTCACATAGGCATTTTCTCAATCTTTGGAAGGAATCCTCGCAGGCCTCGTCCCAGCAGAATGCTCGCTTGTCTTCAGTCAGGCGGTGTAACGGCTTGGCTATCTCGGAGAATCCTTTAACGAAGCGCCTGTAGTATGAGCATAGACCCAAGAATGCACGTACTTCTGTTTTATCTTTAGGAGTTGGCCAATTCTGTACGGCTTCTATTTTAGCTGGATCAGTCTGCATCCCTTCACTGGTGATCACGTGGCCGAGGTAGTTCACTTTCTTTCTAAATAAAGTGCATTTCTTCGGATTTAGCTTCAGGTTGGCTCCTCGAATCTTCCTCAGGACTTTCTCCAGGTTAAGCAGATGATCCTCGAAGTCTCGGCCCATAATGATGACGTCGTCCAAATATACTAAGCAGGCTTCTCCCACTAATCCTGCCAGTACACACTCCATGAGTCGCTCGAAAGTGGCTGGCGCGTTGCACAATCCAAATGGCATCACGTTAAACTGCCATAAACCTTTCCCTGTAGAGAATGCCGTCTTCTCTTTATCCTTCGGATGTATCTCCACTTGCCAGTACCCAGACTTCAAATCCAAGGTCGAGAACCATGTCTTGCCACTCAGGGTATCCAGGGTGTCGTCAATGCGCGGTAGTGGATAACTGTCCTTCTTAGTCACATCGTTGAGTCGCCGATAGTCCACGCAGAACCTTGTACTGCCATCTTTCTTCTTAACCAGGACGACAGGAGAGCACCATGGACTCGCAGATGGTTCGATAATGTTATTTTTCTTCATGTCTTCCAACATGTCTTGAACTTCTTGCTCCTTTGCTATCGGTATTCGCCTTGCTCGCTGTCGAATAGGTCCTTCGTTTCCGGTGTCTATCTTGTGTTGCACTAAAGATGTTCTCCCCAAATCTCCTTCTTGAGACGAAAACACGTCTGCAAACCGCTGAAGCAGGTGTTTGGCTTTCATGCTTTGAGAATAGCTCAGGTTTTGTTTGCTTCCTTCGAGAAGTTCTGCGATTATAGAACTTTCCTTGGTTTTCGTCGTACTCAGAGATGATTGGCACTTCCTTACCCAGACAACTTCTTCGCATTTACCTATGACGTCGCCCTCCTTTAATTGTATCTCGTGATCTTCTAAATTAACAACTCTGACTACCGCAGTGGTGTTTCCTTTGACAAGTGTCCTGGCCGCCAGAATCTTCTGTGTTGATTTTCCTCGGGTATCCTCTATCAGCACGCATCTATTCTTCTTAGCACGTGGTAGCTTCACTGGTACTTCTGCTTGCGTGCGTCCTGGTATGCAGATCTTCTTCAAGCATGTCACTTTTCCCACGGGTCCTCCCAGGATAAAAATCTCTTCATTGCCACATTTCAAAATTCCGTTGGTGACGTCGATTCTGCAGTCGTATATTTTCATGAAGTCTAGCCCCAGTATGCAGTCATCCATGATATCGGCCACGATAGCGTTGTGAGAGTAGGATGTTTCACCTACTTGAATTGTGACCGAAATTTCTCCTAGGACGGGTATCTGCTGGCCGGAAGCGGAAAGAAGTCGGCAGTTGATGTTGTTTCTGCGCCTGATTGCGGATTCTACTAATTTTGGCTTGATTATTGTCCTGGAAGCTCCTGTATCCAATGTCATCTTGCAGTTTGTTCCGTTCACTGAGCCATGTATCATTAAAATGTTTCCGTTGCACACCTGGGAGACGATCGTTGTTGGGGCTCCTTCCGCTCCAGCCAGTACCCGCCCCTTAGTTCTGGCTGTTACTCGTTTCCCTGATTCCCAGCAGGGGTCTCCTGATTTTTGGTCACTTCATCAAGGCGTTCTTCCAGCTTACTTATTTTCTCGGCAAGCTTCGCTGTCTGAGTCTCCTTCTTCGGACAGGTGAACTGCAGATGGCCCCTTTCTCAACACTTATAACACATGGGCCCGGTTGTTTTCTTCTTGGGCGGGAACGACGTCTTAATCTCCTGTACTTCCTCTATTACTTCCCGCACTTTGTGAGTTGGGCGTACGTCACGGCGCAGGGCTTCAATTTCCAACGCGTGCGCTAGGGCTTCTTTCAGGGAGACATGATGGCGAAGTCCCACTGCAGCCCTAATCTCCATGTCACGTATTCCATCGACGAATGCCTGAAGGGTGTTGGAGTCCACCATCTTCGCATCAGCAGACGGGTAGGCCTTGCGCACGAGCTTTTCAATTTCCAAAGCCCACTGCTGAAGTCCTTCTCCTGGGCGTTGAATCCGGTCACGTAGTTGGGCGCGGAAGACGTGTTCCAAATGACGCTCTCCATAGCGAGCTTCGAGTGCCTCCATAAGTTCTTTAAATGTGCTACCCGAGCCTGGTAGCGCCTCCAGAACAGAAAGGGCTGAACCTCGAAGAGCAACGGTGAGAGCTGTCAGGCTCTGCTCCTCTGTCCACCCATTTGCAGCAGCAACGGTCTGGAATTGCTGCCGATAGGCGGTCCAGGATGTGGTGCCGTCGTATGACGGTACTTTTATCCTTGGCGCGTGGCTGGTGCAGGCGTGTTCACTCGATGCACCGGATCCTGCTGTTTGCAGATTCAGCACCTTCTTCTTAAGCCCGGCTAAGTCAGTTTTTACGCCATCTACGTCGGTTTCCAAATTCCCTACTCTTTCTTCTACTTGGTCGACGCTCTCTTCTAATTTTTTCACAGTGGCCGAAACTGACGAAATGGCAAGCAGCATTTCCTCCTGTTTGTGGCTCAGGTCCCTCCGCATTTCTTCTTGTTTCTGGCTCAGGTCCTCGCGCATTTTCTTTTGCTCCTGTTGCATGATGTCTTGTTTCAGGCTCAGGTCCTCGCGCATTTCCTTTTGCTCCCGGCACATTTCCCTTTGCTCCTGGTACATTTGGTCCATCATTTTCATAAGTCGGCTGAGGTCAAACGTAGATGCTCGGGATTCCTGGACGCGGCTGGTAACCGGAGGTGTGGCTCGATGGGCGGTACCAGTAGGCGGGGCTAGTTGTCCTGATGGTTGGGCTTCTGGTCCGGTGGGCAAGGCTTCTGGTCCAGCAGGCGGGGTTCCTGGTCCGGTGGGCATGTCTTCACGGGCTGTAGTCGTGGCTTCCGCAGCTAGCTGCGCCCTTGTTCTGACGCCGTCAGTATTCTCCCTCGGAGTCACTGGCATTTCCAAATCCCACTTCTGACACCAAATGTTACGGACGTGGGGTTCGGGATTTGTAAGAAAAGCCGAATGACTTAATTTGAGAATTTATTCGACGATAAACAGGTCGCAGGTCCAATCACAACTGTAGCCAAATCGCAGGGTCGCTCGTAGTCCGTTGGTCACGCTGAGTTCGCAGGTGTCTTCACTAGTCACTCCAATCACGATGTAGCCAAATCACAGGGTTGCTCGTAGTCCGTAGGTATCGCTTTAGTCGCAGGTTTCTTCCACTGATCGCTTGTAGATCGCTTATTGAGATCGCTTCGATAGCTCAGAAATGAACTGGCGTTGGCCGTCGTCTCGGGCGTTTATATACCCCCACGAAACAATGGGTTGTTTACGCGATGCTCGATTTCTGGAGTAATCCCATTATAATCACGTATTCGGGAAATTACTAGAACATTTCCTTTGTTCTCAGACAATACTTGTCACAGAACAATGGGCGCGCGAGGTCACTAAATTCGAGTAAACAAGTGGCTTGCTTAGATGATTTTGTGCCTTGCGGCGTTGACAGAAAGTCCATCTTCGTTTGCACCGTGATCCCTCCGTGGATGCAATTGGAATTTCCCATCTTTTATAGTTGTATAGATGTACTTATATCGAATTTGAGTAGCGATCTCTCGAACTTTTTGGCAAG